>CALYLX010000078.1:0-155966 GCA_944990035.1 Clitopilus passeckerianus
GCACTTGCTTTGGATGAGCGCCGAGCGCGCTTCCGACCAAATCTTTGGGGCGAACCTATCGCATCGCGGGAAGAGCTCTCGACACCATACCGGAGCTTCTGAACCGAAATAAGGTTTCTCGGGATGCTTGGGTTTACAAGCCCCCTGCTGTCTCAGATGTCAAGGAGGTGTGGTTTGCAGGTATGTCTCCCAAGGAACCTACACAAATTGATAAATGGTTCTTCAGGTGCACACGCAGATGTCGGAGGTGGCTCACATGAGGCGACCCACCCCACGAGCCTCTCGAGAATCCCTCTTCGTTGGATGATCAGGAATGCTTCCTCACCGGGACCGGGATCCTATTCAACAAAGAGCGACTCAAAGCCAATACAGAACTGGATTCGGACGCATTGACGAAGTTTCCCGGGGCGTCCATATCCATAATATACCGGTATCACAAACAAGATACACTGCCATTCTTCCAAATATGAAGATAGCTTCCGATCTCCTCGACGTCATGGAACGCATTTATGATCAACTCGAATTAGCAGTTCCCTGGTGGATTCTCGAGTTTTTACCACACCGTTCGGTCTATCAGAAGCAAGATGGTTCTTATGCACATTGGCGGCAGTTCGTCTAACGATTACTCTTACACGACTCTTTCTCTGATTTGTTTCTTCCAGACGCAACTATGGGAATGGCAGACTGGTTCCTGAAGCAGAGCCTGAAATCCTCGTGCATAGGTCTGTCGACACTCGGATCAAGCAAACAGAGAGCAAATACTTACCCAGCGCACTGAATTGGGATCGCATTGTTGGTTTGAATGGCTTCCGATGGGTCGATTGATTCACCTTCCCCGGTTTTTACACGTTCGTCTGTATTTCCCTACCATTTACCCATGTTTATCTTCAGCTATTGCACACGCCTGAAACTCGAGAATTACTCTACGTCTGGAATTTCCAAGGAATTTCGTTAACCCTACAATGTCGCAATTCAATTATAGTTGTGATATTGAGACGTGGTGGTATAGAATCGGACCGATGATAAAGCAAGCGAAATAATAAAGCAAGTCCTGGTGTAACACGCATGACCTCGTGAGATGCCCAGAACGTGGTCCCCAAACCGAGTCGTCCAAGGGAATTTCCGAGCTGGCGCTAACTTGAATGTTTCCATTGGACTACGTTCTCCGCCGGCCCGTTTACTTCATTTCGTTTCTCTACGGCACACACGGAACATGGTGCAAAATATGGTATTTCTTTATCTTTATTGGCTGGAGCCTTGCGGCCTGAAGCTCGATCAACTCACTTCAAGACGCCCATCATGTCAACTTTGTTCATTCACTCTGACTCCCTGGAAGGACTGACGCCTTACCATCTTCATGGTCGATATCACACCTCGGCGCTCATAGCCTGACTTGCCGGTTAGCCCTCACTGGTATGACATTCATGAAGTTGAACGCATGTCAGCCCAAGCGCCAAGGCCGCATGGGGCCGCTTGATAGTGAGTCTGATTTGAAACTCGTCCCCAGACATTGACATGCCGACTGATACTGTCTTGTTTGCAGGAAATGAACGTGCTAGGACACTGTTTCCTGAATGTGATCTTGCAGCGATTGGCGCCCCATACGTCCACGTCGCACGCGTCAAGCAGATACGAAGGTGACATGGGACCCGGGATACCATGTCCGCCGCGCGACCCGTGTTTACAGTTACAAGTAACCATATATCGAGCCTGCAGCGACTATGGTCCCGTTTTCTTCCTTTCATTCAATTACTCAATAATTTCGTTCTTCAACGATGTCGGCGCAGCCTCCTGCCTTGCCTCAAGCGGATGGTCAGAGCCATCCTTTGATACCTGGGATATCTCAGACCTATCAGGTCTGGGCGTACTACGGCGTCGGTGCGTTACTGAAGGTAACCAAATCCCGTTCCTGCATCATGATTCCCGCTGAAACTACATACAGATTGTGAAATACCTCACGCTGGTCAAAATGCCTATCTCGGCCGCAGAAGGCTGGGAGTCTTATCGAATGTGGTTGCTTATCAACTTCATCTATTGTTGGATACCTCCCGTCCTCCGGCTTCCAGCGATTGCTGCTTCCTCGAAGAAGGGAGCTGCCGCTCTGCAGTTCCTGTCTTTCTGGGCGACAGACGCAGCAGTTCTCCTCCGATCGAGCTATGCTCAGCCTCTCGCACCAAGTCAGTCTCTTGTACTAACTAATGATTTCTGTCGTTGAGCAAACTCGTTTAGGGATTTCATATTTTTGGCTATCGGCCGCGTTACTTAACCCTTTTACCGGGACCTTCGGAGAACATGCGAAGCAGGAATTCAGTTCGGCGCGCATCTCCCCTGTGGATACAGCTCGTCTCAACCCAAAATATGCGAGTTTTTGTCTTCGGCCTGAAGACCAATCAGTATTGGTCCCGCTCACACTCCAATACCCTGACTTATCCGGGGTGAAATTCGCCTTCACACCACTCAGCTACGATCAGCGTCCCCAGCGGCAAGAGCATCAAACACTTTCTGCTCGCCAACTACGCGATATGAAGCACCGACTTGCCAATTCCACGGAGATCGCACGAAACGACGGCGAGAACGTTGTATTTCTTGAGGTTTTACGTCCAGGTACAATCTGGATTGAGCGCGTCATCTATTTCCCCAACCTAGATGCTCGTATAATAAACCCCTCGAAGTCACTGTCCCCTCTTGCCCCAGAGCCCGTTTTGCTGTTTTGGCTCCTCCTTCAGGCGATCTTCGATGTCAAGGATGTGAAACCAACAATTCACCTCTCATTGTCGACGCCTATGGAACGCCTCCCCTGATGCTGAGGTGGTCAAGAATATTTCATCTGGATCGGATCCCAGCCACCATAGAGAACATCGTACCGAATGCTCCAAATGGCTACCACGGCGGCGCTTCAGCAGAAATTACCACTGGTTACCCCCAATATCACCTCAGCGACCGCAAGCAGTCCCAAATCATACGATTATCTCTCCCCCTTTCATGCACAGACATTGGTGACCACATCTACGTCCTGGATGCAATAATAGATTCCTTTGGCAACGAAGCCCGCCTACACGACGATCTGGTCTCCACGCATCAAATCACGAATAGCGACGCCATATACCCGCTGACTGTTTTGCAACGTCCAGCAGTTGTCTTCGAAGATTGCGATGAGAAGGCCCCACGTTATCTGCGCCGCGACTCAGAGTTGCAGGTGCCACTGGTCCTTATAACAAATTCAACCAACCTACGCGGATACAACGTTGTCGACATACGGATGACATACAGACCGCCCAAAGTCTTGAACAACGGGCCGTCACCTGGGGACCCTTTTTTGTGGGAGCAAACGTTCACGGCTCCGGGAGGTGAAGCTAGAATCGAAGTGCCCAGTGTACTTCCAGGAGAATATACGGTTACTAAAATTCATGACAAGGTAATTTACTGGCTACACTTCGATATGACTTCGCTGATCGCCACATAGTATTGCCCAGGGGAATTCCAGAGGGAGGTGTCATGTTCAGTCATGGATCTCCCTCCCCCATACGCTAATATCACTAGTTGGTCCGAGATAACAGAATGGTGAGCGGGAATCAAGCTAATCAATTTCAATCAATTACCCTTATGCAGCTTAATTGGAACAGCTACGGCGTCAAAGGTATCACAGTGTCGATATCCTTCAGCGGAACACCTCCATTCACACTGTACTACACGCTCAAACGAAAAGGCCGGCCCGAGAAAGATGAAATACAAATTTTCGATACTCATGATGCGCAATTCGAAATTCAACCACTCCATGGAGGCGATTATACCTTTTCATTCAACCGACTAAGCGACGCGCATCATCACAACATATTGCTCTCAGCTCCGCAAATCGTGCAAACCGTTGAAAATCCATTATCAGCTGAATTTGTAGGCGATCATTTCGATACCGAACTCAGTGGATGGGTGGTCAGGACCTGCGATGATACGATTCCAGTCTCTGTCAAGCTTTCAGTGCGTTTGAGTTCTTCTTCCTTGTCTTGCCAGGATACTAAATAGCCTTTATATCAAGGGTTCTGCCCCATGGGCTCTGAGTCTAAGGATATCCAGTGATGGTAGCTCGGAATTCAGAACGATACAGAGTATACAACAAAATCACTATTCATTCGAGGTGGAGGTCCCAATCGGAGTTAGAGAACGGAGTGGTTCATTTGACGTCGCAATCGGTGGGTTCAAACTATATCCTGAAAGAATCGCAGTCAACGTTGTTTGGTAGTCGCTATCGAAGATTCTCGAGGATGCAAGGTTGATGTTGTTAGTCCGGGTCTATTCGTGGAGGTTCGAGATAACAAGGTATGTCCATGTCCCGCTTAGCTCCTACAATAGCTCAAGCGTCATAAACAGCCAACCGTAAAAGTAGAGGGAGAAGGAATCATCAAAGGTTTCGAGTCAGAGCTGGTAGATCTTCCAGTCGGGTTCACGGGCAGTCCGGTGAGTTGCTAATCTCAAACCCCTTACGCACCACTCAATCGTTTCCGATCAGCCATGGACTATCCAATATCGCCGTGAGGGTATCAACTTGAAGGGCGAAACGTTCACATCAACTCGACCGTTTTTCGGGACAAAATTCCTGTAAAAGTCCCAGGCTTATATCGAATATTAAGTGTATGTGCTGCCTCCGTGTTCCTTTCTATGGCATTTACACGTTTTTCAGGTCGAGGGCGAAAATTGTCCTGGATCCGTTATCTCTGGTGCATCAACTTTTCAGGTCGACGCCATCCCCAAGCCGTCGGCGGACCTAATCTATTCCGAAGGTGTATCCTACGAGGCTCTCAACAATTCATATATCCTCCAACCCTCATGCCAAGGCACCTCGAGCTCTGTTTCTCTTGCCCTCAAAGGTATGCCACCTGTCAAATTGTGTCTATGCTCAATGTTCGAGCTCTGACCTGGTTTCCGCAGGGCGAAGTCCCTTCCACCTATCCTTCCAAATTACCGAGAAACCAGCCAACGATCGCAAAGTTGTCTACAATCCTGTTTTCTACTCACCTGATGATCAGTACGAACTTCAGCTCCAGACGTCGAACAACGGTCGCGTCTTTTATGAACTCATTCACCTAATCGATTCTGTACACCTCGAGGCCAATCGAGCACCTGCCCTACTTTCTCAGAAGGAAAGGCTCATGTTCGAGCAAGACATTCACGCTCTCCCGACCGCACAGTTCAAAGCCAACGGCTCCATAGATCAATACCTCCATAGGCCATTCGTATCCACAGGCTGGGATAGCTCAGTGGCACTGGCGGGTGTTCCGCCTTTCCAGATTCAGATGTCCATCCGACACTTGGAAAGTGATCAACTTGATTTGATAGCAGTAACAGTACCAACCACTAGCTGGAGGATTAGTGTTCCGGAGTACACTTTCCATACGCTCGGTCGCCATCTGGTAGAAATCGTTTCAGTTTCGGACGCTTCGGGTTGCCCCCATCAACAAACATTTCTCATGTCTGGCACTCCCTCGTTGTCGATGTCTACCCAAATCCCATCATAGCACCCCATAATTCTCACTTTTGTGCGGGCGACATTGCAAGGTTTGAGCTCAAGGATTGGCCCTTGGACAATAGAGTACGCGGTTGTTATCAAGATCTCGATAAGGCTACCACTCACTTTATTTGATAGCTTTCTTCTAAACGGTCGGCACTACACCGAGGAAGTCTCGACATCAATGTTTTCAATACCACTCGATCGTCCCGGGCAATTGTCAATCACGTCCATCAAGCATAGTGATACTCGCCGACCAATGGCACTTGATGTTTCCTATCAGATTCTTGCTCGTCCTTCTGCGGTTGTATCGTATCCAAACAGCTTGGGACACCGTGATAACCTGATTGGTAAGTTATAAAAAAGCTAACGGACCAACTCATGGTGACATCGATTTTGACAGGCGAACATGTCTCCGTGAATTTTATCCTTCAGGGCACTCCTCCTTTTACCTTCACCTACCAACGAGTCAATCCTTCTGGTGAGGGCGATCCTAGCATGGGCAGCAACATCCGCGAAAGATACACTGTCAATGATCTTGAAGCGAATCATTATACCCTTGGTGCTTCGTATGAAGGTGAGTCCAAGGATTTCCGGCATTGACCCGGCTATAACATTCTTGCTAGGTATATGGGAGGTAATTGACTTGGTAGACAAGTATTGTCAGCGCCCATAATCTCCGAGATGTGATGGCCAGCAAAGATGTGTTTATTGCTCGATTCTGTACATGCATGCCTTATCCATTGAAATCTTGTGCTACTAAGTACTTGCAATGTGTTTTGGGACTTCATCGGAATGGTGACATTCAACTGGAATAATGGCAACTGTCCTGAGGTGTCCGAAAATTCGACGGACTAATCAGAGAATCAAGGAGCCAACAGCAACCATTGTCCACCTATAAATTTGACAATTGATGTCGAAGTCGAAGGAATAACGCAAACGTGCTGCCTAAAGATCGACATGCCAGTCAAGGGTGCGGCAGTATTTGTCCGCAATTTGAATCACCTCCCATTTTCCTAACGTCATCATTGTTGAGATCCATGTCCGCCTACGAGTATTCACGGGGGTACTTACCTTTATATGAAGCGTCCAGAACAAAATTATGGCTGCGTAGGTTGAAAACCGCGTGTTTTTCATCTGGTTGCTCTTGACCATAGCCATCAGGGTTGTTGACACGTCGGTAGGAGAAGGTGAAAGGTGGTGTTCCTAGAAGTGTAAAGTTTACGAAGACTTGTTCACCTGCACGCGAGGATGTGTTAGAACAAAAGTGCAGTGTCATCATCCAACGTACCGATAGGAATATCATGTACGACCCTGTTTGGATAAGTTACCAAAGCGGAAGGGCGGGCGAAGACTTGGTAGCTTAGACTGATGGGTGTATGGGCGTCATGATGCGTTATATCAGTGATCTTCAGTTCGCCAGGTTTATCCAGAGGTAAATTCCAGGGCGAACATGATATTTCTTCCATTTGCTGGTGACCATTGAGGCGGTAACTAGACAACATCATGAGTGGAAGATTTCGGCATCTCGTGAGACCACTACCACTTACTTGATCCGCCAAGGAGGCGTACCTTCCAGATCGAATCGAGCAACATCCCCAACGCAGAAATGTGATTTGTATGGATTGGTGATAGGGATCGGAGATACATCAACAAGGAGGGGCTGGTTGACGATTCAACTCCATAGGGACAACCTGAGGCATCCGTAATGGAGATTATGTCGACAACATGCCTGCCGACAGCTCGAAAAGTATACGCTGGGATATGAATTCTCCAATCGACATCAGATACGTCAACACTCAGTAGGTCAGCTTGCCCGCTTGCGACGTGTTGTATAGAAATTTGTAACTGGAAGGGCGGCAGGCCAGTCAAGGACACCGACCCGGCCCAATCCCAAGCCTGGAAAGGGTGATGTAAGTACTGTTCGATCGGCATCTCTGATTTGAACTTTGCAGTTGGTCTGGGAAGAACGCGCTGCTCAAAAAGGAAACGCTCTGGATTCGGCGGGCGGCGCTCAGCGCTTATGGGGTAGACCGAATCGCCGAGTTGCACTAGCTCGTACAGGGTGTGACCAATGGTGGATGTCTGGAGTTGCAATGTGTAAAGGTTGCTCGTCGAATAGAATGTAGGACTGTAGGCCAGACTTGGACCATCTAGTCCCACTTCCGTAATCTTGAAAGCAAGCTGGAACGGGGGTGTTCCTTGGTTGCAAAAAATAACACGAAGGATGAGCCGGGTATTAGGTATGCATGGTCATAATCCCTTACCGGTCAGGTCAAGAGCGACATGCTCAGATGAGAGTTGGCAAGATGCATGGAGTATGTGTGATTTATTAGAGGCTTCGTACGTCCAACCCTTTGGGTAACTGAGCTCTATTGAGGGTTTAGGAATTTTGCGAACTTGCACAGAAGAAGCATTTGACAGGACCATGCCGGGGCAGTCGCTGTTTTCGACCTGACAAGGGTTAGCCTATGCTTCTTCGGCGATGGAATCGCTAGTAATATGCACCTTGATAAGGCGGTAAACACCAGGTGATGTGGCAGGTATCGAAAAGAAAGGAGTAGTGGCTTTGACACTGGATATACGATCTGGTTCATGACCTCCCTCTTGACGGTAAGTGATCGACCAAGGCTGAACAAAGAAGTTAGTACGGCCGCCATAGAAATATAAATGGTTCAAGTACGGCAAGCCCAGAAAGTTGAATAGGGAGTTCCACAGATCCCGAGTCGAGGACATCGATCACACGTTCTCCGATGAACTTGACCATAGGCTGCAGAAGTGTGATCAGCTCCAGATTTATAAGGCATTCACGAAACCCACTTTGCCCTCTCGAACATTAATAAAGAGTACGGAAGTAGTAACATTGACTTGACATCCTCTGGCATCTTCCACCGTCACTACGTTCTCGTAAGATGGTGTGGTTCTTGTAAGATGTTCTACCACTGACCTATTGCTACATTGAACGAAGTCTCTGTCCCCGTTATGCCAAAGGGCACCTCCACATTGAAGATATAATGACGATCTCGTATGTTACGGAGACTCCTTTTCTGCACACCGCTAGGACCTGCAATTTGGAGGCCTAGAGTCCACGGGGGTATTCCTGGTAAAAGCGCAATAATTAGTGGGGCTTCCAAGAGACGACATGAGAAAACTAACCAAAAGTTCGACGGCAATATCAAGAGTATCATCGCATGTATTCAGCGTCCTCTTGTTCGACTCGGAGGCAAAGCTCCCGCTTAAGAACTTGGCAGTGAGGGGTTCATCAATCGATTGAACGATGGGAGGAACCATGATCGATACGTTCTGGTAATTCGCATCGCTTATCTGAACAAATGATACAACATAGTCACCCCCCTGAGATGGCTGGATGCTAAAACGAGCGTGGGGATGGTTGAATTGCTTGACAACATCCAAGGAAGAATAGCCTTTAAGTGAGAGGGTATAGTGAACGATAAAAGGCGCAGACCCATTGAGAGTCATATCAATTGAGACACCCTTGATTCCGTAGCTGAAAATAGAATCAATCTCTATTCGGAATATATGTGTGCTTATCGTAACCTACCAAGCGGTCAGAGATTGCCAGCCAACTTCAGCAAAGGGTAAAGGATATTCAATTATGGAACATCGTTCTTGGGTTTCAGCCTCCCCTTCGCAGTACTGAAGGAATTTGTCAGCTTGGTCTGACTTGCGAGGTATGGCCTGACATACTCGATCATTGATTTTGAAAACGACATAATCCCCTGGGAAGATGGCAGGAATTTCGAGCCAACTCTGCTCAGGAGGTATAGTGAAGCTCTTTTCCCAAGGTAGGACATCCATATACCGAGCATCGTCATAGGCTCGTCGGGGCGGTCGGTACCTCATTGACACATCAACAACATTGTGACCATGATGGTTTGACGCATTTGTTGCCAATATCAGAGAGCCATTGAATCCTTGCTTCACGAATTGCGGTTTGTCGTTACCACAGCCTTCGATGAACACGCTAGGCCGTGGTAGAATAGTCAGAGGGTAGATACTCTCCGAGGTTTGGATATGCTCCGTCGACACCAATGCATCATGCAATGCCACGTCGTTACCGAAGGCGTCAATGACGTTATCTAAAAGGTAGATGTGATCCCCGATGTCGCCACAGGACAACGGTAATGTCAACCGCACATGGTGAGGGTGGTTCGAGCTTTCTGGTCGGTATTCGCTGTGCCGAAACATTGTCCCGATGAAGTGAGCACCTGGTGAGTTCGGGAGGAGATTAACGAGCACACCAGGGGTGCGCATATCGTGGAATAACCTAGACCACTTGAGGGTCATGGGTGGTACGCCAAACGCGTCCACGATCAATTGGGAGTTAGCGGCATCACAACCATGGCATCTGAAGTCTCCAGTCGGGGGTGGTGGAGAGAGAAAATAGGCTCGGGGGCAGGTTGGAACGATGACCTCCAAAGGACCATGAAGATGTGCATCAAGGTTAGGGAAGTAAAGGACGCGCTCCAGCCGGAGGATTCCAGGGTGGGAAACCTCAATATACAGCAGGTTTTCGCAGCGGTTTTTGCAATGGTCTGGCTGAGCAGCCTCATATCGAGTCTTGATAATCTGAAGATCCCGTGCTGAAAGGAAATCATGCTTGACTCGGCCCCGGTTGGAGTTGGTATTGGTGGAGGATATAAATGAGTACTTCAACCCCGATAGATCCTGGTGTTCGAAGAGTATCGGTATGAATACTGGCGTGCCACCTAACGCAACGCAGAACGGGGACTGAGTGGGATTTAACCGTGCGCTATCCACGGGAGAGATACGGATTGTGCGATAGCCTTGGTTCACGTAAATTTCAGCCGGTGTTCCAAATGGGTTCAGTAAAGAGAGTAACATGCGTTCCCTGGATGTACCTAATCAGGTTTTGAGCAAAGGGTGCCTGGATATATAGGGGAGCTTGACCTACGTTGGTCAACATATTTGACATGATCAGAGGCAAGGTGTATGCCCATGGTCAATGCCCAGAATGCACAGACATACAGAAAGAATGCAGCTCTCGATGGATTCGGTTTGAATAGGAAAGGAATTCGAAGCAGAAGCGGGATTAGACAGTAGAATAGATCGATAGCTAACCACCAACGATAGATCTCCCATCCTTCCGCAGCGGAGTAAGGGAGCTTTACAATGGTGACGTATTTGACCACCTATGAAGACACGAATGTTAACGTAGCGGAGGAATGACGGGCAATCAGAGTATTCACCTGAGCTACTGCTCCAAGCCAATAATATGCACCAATTTGTCTTCTCAAAGAGACAACTCTTGCTGGAATTAGCGGAGGTGGTACAGAAGGCGGATTGATGGGGTTGGTTGCCGTTGTCGGGGCAGGGGTACTCATGGAGAGCGAGGAGGTCAAACGGGGTAGACAATGATAGTTACTAGATTACTAGAAGATGTTGAGCAGAAGCCCTCCATGCAGTGCATTGCCACAATTACCTCTTGCAAGAGAAATCTGAAAACCTGGGGAAAAGGGCGAGTTGGTGTCCCGGGTCCTAGATGTAAAGCATCACTGCAATCGCGATGCGCTGCCACCTTGCTAACTTTCTGGCGATATAGGAGGTAAAATTTCGGCATCAGGGGCAGATACACATGGATCCTTCATGAAACCTTTACGTCCGAGTAAGTGGTGACTCTCCAGAGTTATTTAGCGCTTGAGGTAAGTTGAAAACACGCAGAAATGATACGCATGGCCGAGATAGAAATGGTCACAATTCCGATAGCAATACCGCAAGGCCATGATCTGCGCAGGCGTAAATCCGTGGAGCGTGGGTGCGTGATACAGGTCGGGGAAGCTACGTCGTTTAAGCGTGTTAGCGCTACGTTGACAACTGTTAATACGAGTACACCTGTTTCCATTCTAAACTGTACATACCTGATGGAATGTCGGTAAACGCCCGTAGCAAGCGGTAAAATCAAATTGTGCTAGTGACAATGCCACCGTCAGATACTTGTTGGACTTGACATGAGGCTACTCGACCGATCGGACGGGTCTAGAAACAGCGCAATTTAGAAATGCCAGAGAGGAAAATAACTGTTAATTGTGCTGTGATTTTTCGCAGCGTGTTGATCCCGGAAGATTCTTCTCCAGGGTCAAGATGTTGCAATGACAGAACTGCGAAGAATACTTCGCGGCGCCTAGTGGGAATGAGGGTCGGTGCCAGCCTGTCTCGGGCTATCGGCAACATGCAGATTCAGCTCAAATCCACAGCGCGAACTCATTCGACATACCTGTGTGTGTTTCTGATGAGCGAAATTAGTTAGAGCCGTTCTTGGTTCGAGTTATGCTCTCTCGTTTCGAGGGGTGGACTAAGCCAGCGCTACATTCAAGTTAATGTGCCATGTCTGTGGGTAAAGCGCTGAGTACCGCTTAAGGTTGGGAGTACCATCAGCATGCCAGGTATTGACAACGAGAATGTTCGGGCATGTGGGGAGGTGCTAATGACGTGATCTTGTGATATTGAGAACGCCTGAGAGACGAGCTGACGTGCGCTAGTCACAGGCGCCAGAGAGAAGAAGTTTCCGGTATCTGGGGGCCGCAAGATTAAGTACACGCATGAATCGCATTCTCGTCTTCTAGCCAGTCGCAAGTAAGTCTGCTGTCAACCTGCAACGCCAAGGAAGCCTGGAAGAGGCTGTTTCTGCCATCGCTTGTGTGTTTCCAACGATTTTAGGGCATCAGGCTGGACTTCAACAGCGCTTGACAGCGACACACGAGTTCTCACGAGAAAGAGTAGGCAGGAATTATTACAGTGATCGTGTGGCTTCATTTGAATATCTGAGCGGTAAATGTCCCGCCAACCGAGGTTGGCTCGACTGCAGAACAAGATGGTGGTGGTTACAATTTACCCCGTGGGAATTCAGAAATTATTTCGTTAGCCGAATTGCCAGGCTGGTCGGAACGGCATACCAGCCAATTCTGCTGTAGACCGTGTCCAAAATATGCTCAGGCTTGCGCTTTCACGAGCACCTCGACGGCTAGCGCTGCCCTCAGCAGCAGGGTGGACTAGGTTCAATAGTAACCAATCGACGTATGTTTCATTTTCGCAGGTGTGACGGGTAGAAATACTGACCTGAATCCTTGACAGACCACCCTCTGCCAATGCTGCTGAACAGTCACAGCAAAAGCAGAAGCCGAAACAGAAGCAAAAGCAGAAGGGTACATCGGTAACCCCAAGAAAGATGCTAGTAAACCGGAGGAAGTTGTGTATGAGGCGTCCGCTGAGGAGACGTGAGTCCGGCTGGCCGTACTACATTCAAGAAGCTAACCTCAACTGCACCCAGTCTTTCCTTCGAGGAACTGGAAAAGGAGCTAAATGAAACAGGACCGGGCAAGGCAGCGTTCTCCGGGCCAGAGAAGTGAGTGAGCCAACATAATTGCTGGAGCTACTCTGACGAATTGGCTTTCCTCTGCAGGCTTGGAGAAACAGAAGCTGAACTTTTCGGTTCTACGTAAGTTTTTTCATGTCCCTCACTTGAACATGACGTTTAAATCCTCCATAGCTCGAGCTCAACGTCGGAACCTTCACCGTCCAAGGACACTTTCCTTGACGCAAAGCTCCTGGACCCCGCTCGTCTACCTCTGACTGCTCCTCTTGGGCCGAACCCAACAGAGGCTGAGGTAGCTGCTACCTTAATCCATGGTCGTGGCATCCACATGGCATATCAGCATCCAAAGACACATAACGTCCCTGTCGCCGTAATCCACTTCCGTTCTCACCACCCCAAGCTCCTCGAACTCTTCACCCACTTTGCTTCACACGCCGCTTCATCTTTGGGTATCCCAACATCTCGCGTTGCTTCATTGCCGACACAGAGAAGCCTCTGGACTGTCTTGAGAAGTCCTTTCGTTCACAAAAAGAGGCAAGAAAACTTCGAGAGGAAGGTGCACAAGCGCGCCATCAAAGCCTGGGACGCGGATGGAGAGGTAGTTGAGAGGTGGACTAAGTACCTGCGAAAACACGCCTTGGGTGGCGTTGGTATGAGGATTGTCAAGTGGGAGAGGCTTCCGGTCAGCGTTGGCAGGCTGAGAGCAGAGGAGGTCGAGAAGCAGTTGACTGGCTTGAAGCCTGCTGAAATCCCCGACAGGGAAAAGATCCAGCAGCTAGGGAAGAAGATTCTCATTGAGGAAATGGGTCTGGGTCAACAGACCAGCCCTGTTGCTACTCGTGCTTAGATTTATGTACCTAATCACCCTAATACTATAATTCGATGCTGAACTCGAATGTGCTGAGTGGAACGGGTCACATTTGTAACTTAGACCGTCTTAGAGTATACCATGCAGATGACTCTCGCTCTTCAATGTCCCCTGGAGAGCTTCTTCTAGGAATCTTGCGCCTCCGGAACGCGTCAAAACGCGTCTCTCTTCAATCCCTAAGTCTGCTTTCACGTCTAGCCTCGTGTCGCCGTTCCCCTCGCTTTGTCAAAACATTTGATGCGAGGATCAGCATCATCATCACGACCAGGTTCAGTGGTGTCGGGCGGTGGTGAGCCCAATAACCCTCCTGACCTTCATCCATTACCAGAACTCCAACGTAAAGTCAATGGCCAACGTTAACGAATCCACTGCTGACAGCACAAGGACTAACACTCCCAACTTCGGACCAGATGTCTTGATTTCTTCTGGATTTGCTGAAGCTGGACCTTCAACGGTGAAGGACAGCATAGCGACATCGTTCGACAGTAAAGACTCGGACGCTAGAGAAGCTGCATTGAAGGCTAGAGCGCTCAAGAGAGAAGAGAAGAGGGAAAAGAATCATGGGCTAGCGATGGACTCGAGCAAAGCCGTAAGTCCTTCCTTCTGTGCCATCAGCATCGTATTGCTCACGGGCATGGATTTATAGGGCGATGTGATGTTAGAACTCAAAGATTACGCAGGCGCCTGCGCTAACTATCTACACGCTACCAGGCTCTGGCCGTCAAACGACCAGACATACCTGAAGCTGACCGAGGCTTACCTGAAATGTGAACTGTACGTCCAGTAGTTGTCTAGTTATATCGACAACCTTCAATCTGAATATTCCATAGATATTCAGAGGCGACAAAATCAGCTACCCGTGGCCTCTCTTTTAACCCCAAGTCACTTGAACAGAGATATCTGCGAGGAGTAGCCAGGCTCGAGCAACAACTCCTTGATGCAGCCAAAGCTGACTTCACCACGGTTCTGGCACACGAACCAAATCACGTAGAGGCAAAGTCTAAGCTTGGCACCATTGTTTCCCACATCGCGAGTCTTACCACTACAGCCTCCGCCAAAGACGCTGTTGCAACTCCAAACGCCGATGCGCCAATCTCAGATGCACCGCCGGCCCAGGAAGAATCATCTACCACAACCCAGCCAGAGCCCTTACTGACCGAAGCCCATACAATCACCCCACCCGAAATCGACTTCGATTTCCCCAAATATGAAGACGACAAACTCGAGATCGCGTCTTTATCCGACTCAAGCGAGGCCAACCACTACGGCAACGGCATTCCTTGTCGATTCTACAACCAAACCGGCTGTGTCAAAGGCCAACAATGCGAGTTTAGTCATGCTCCTGATGAGAAGAGCGTTCGCGACGATCTGTAAGTCAACATATCCCATTCCATTGAAATTTCCAAGCTAACAGGATTTCTCATTCAAGTGGCCGCAACGTCTGCATATACTTCCTCCTCGACGCCTGCAAATTCGGCGTCCCAAAATGTGTCTACTCCCACTCCCGTCAAAACCTTCCCACTGGTGGTAAAGCCTGGTGGAACGACGAAAAGCAACGCCTGAAGGTCAAATCTGTCGTGGAAATGGCCGAAGCCAGGGTGAAAGAGGCTAAGGAGAAGAAGGTAGAAATTAAGCAGGAGCAGAAGGAGAAAGCCGCAGCTGCGAAGAAGGCGAAGAAGAAGAAGGCCGCTGAGAAGGCTGCAGCAGCTGCAGAGGAGGTAGTCGAGGAGGGTCAAAAGGCTGATGAGGCAAAGGTCGAAGGGGCTGACGAGAAGGTCGCCACGGAGGCCAAGCAGTCTGGCAAGCCAAAGAAGAAGAGCAAGAAAACGAACGGAAAGAAGACATCCGCCGCCGCTAATGGCAATGCTGCCGAGGATGCTTCAACTCCCGCTCCAGTGCCTTCCGTCGACGGTGAAGCTCAGGCAGAGCGACAGGCGGCGCAAGCAGGGGAGAAGAAGAAGAAAAAGACGAGGCGCAGCCACAAGCAGGGTTTAGCAAAGAGGGCCAGCAAACCCAAGGTTACAGCAGATGCCGCCGACCCAACATCTACGACCTCAGTTCTAGCAAATGGAGAGTCCGGGGAGAAGAAAGAAGCAAATGAGGGGGAGGGGTCTACTGCAGCACCGGCTGTTGAAGCGCAGGAGGCGTAAAGATTGGGAATGGGCTATTCAACTACGAATCATCGATATCATCTGCACATGGAACATGTATTAAGAGGCGTAGCGCCAACATCTGTAGCTCTATTTATCACCATCTCTAAATCCAATAACGTTATACAGCCTTCCCACCAACACATCCATAGCGTCCATACGTCTCTCACAAGGACGAAGTGCTTCTCGAGAAAACTCGAAGACCTTGCTCGACGGAATCTAGACAAGCCAGTCTGAGTCTAAATGTCCAATAACCCTGGCCGACACTCTTCTCAGCCCCCATTACACCAAATATTTCCCCACTGATCCTGCGCATCCCCAGTCGCACCCTCCCACTGAGTCCCATCCGGCCCATCAATATACCCCATCCCATAGCTCGCACCAGCATTAAACTCCGCCGTAGGACACGTAAACCCCAACATATTCGGGCACGCCCTATCCACCCCCGTGCACACCTCAATACAAGGCAACAGCGCCAGATACGGTTTCCCGAAACTAGGGAGTGTCGCACTCCGTGGTTCTCCAGAAGTCGCTTGAGGAACTAAGGCTGAGAATACTTTCTGCGGTGCATTCGGGTCTGTTTTCTTTGGCTTGGCTTTGGGATCTTGCGGCGTCAGGGCGCTAATGCCCGTTGCATCTGGTGCGGGTGCGACGCTGCGATAGCTGTCTGGGTTCGAAGGTGATGGTTCACCACAGCGAGTGAACGTTATTGCGCAGAGCCATTTTCGGTATTCCCTCTGGCAGTCATCGCAGCCGACAATGGGGGAGTAGAGGTCACGTCCGCATGCGAAACTCGTGAGCGAAACGGTGAAGTTTGTGAGGTAGGAGAGGAGGGGTCCGCTAACTTCCGATGGGAGGTTTGAGGAGGTGTAGGTACTTGCCCCGGATGGCGCGGGTAAAGGGACGGGATAGGCCACGCCGGGACAGTAGGGGAGGTCGTAGACCAGAGGGCATTCGAAAGAAGCTATCCAGGTGGTGAGAAGGAGGTTCGAGATGGTCTAGAACAATACACGTACCGGACTTGGTCGCGAAATATATCGGGCCTGTAACATTCGTTTTGTCCTTGACAATGTACGCCGTATAGTTGGTAGCAGGGGTCAGGCCCTCAACCAACCATCTCATCCTCCACCCCTGCTCATCTCTCAGCCAGAGAGTCTGATTTGATATGGTTCCAGCAGATTTCTGTGAGTTTAGGACGCAGCCGGTCTGCGATAACGACGTCAAAGTTGGTTGTGATGATGTTGGCGCAACGATGAGTGAAAACTCGGGCGGTGCGTTCGGTGGTGCAGGGGCAGTTACATTGGCATCTGGTAGGATATACTCTGGATATGTCGGCCGCTCAACTTCTGGAGGTGAGAAAGGGAGCGAATGTATGATAGCTTGATTCGAAGTCGTGTCGCCAAGAAAGGTCGCTGTTGATACCACTTGGTGCAATGGCCCTAAAAGTTATCTTTGAAATGAGGCCCATATTCCAGAGGTATTACAGCTTAAACTGACCATTCCCCGAAACGCCCAACTCGAAGGAAAATTGGCCAGCGTTCTCCACGGCCAATGCACCTCCGTCAAAGAAATCCCCACTCCACGACCCATACCCATTGTTCAGCTTTATCTCAAAAATATCTTGTCCAAGGCTAGACCCAGGTGTAGCACTTTGCGACGAGTTCGTTACGAAAAATCGGGGTGCAGACCCTCCTGTAGAACACAAGGCAACGGAGACGGTGAGATTCTCGGCCCCAGGGATGGAGAAAACTGGTGGATTCGGGAGGTTTGAGGGGTTGAAGGCCTTGCTGGAATCTACGGCAAGCTCTTGTCGTGTTTGAGCCTGCACAATTGCGCTAAGGAGTAGGCATAATAGCGCCTGTGGTAGCGAGCGGAACATTCAAGTTGGCCGGAGTGGATGAGAGTGCGGTTCCGTGCCGGATATAGAAGCCATGCGCTACAGGTGCGTCCATTCCCATCTCAACGTCAACCATCAAATCCTCCTTTGCAACCTTGTAAATTCGTTATGAGCATTTTACAATGCAGACGTTGTTGTCCTTTCAGCTTGACATCTCCAAGAAAACCAACTTAAAATCTATTGATACAACTCTAAGGCGATGATATGGCACAGCGGAGTCCGAAGGAGAGTGGGCACTCATTACGAGGAAAAAAATGTTATCGATACAGCTATAGTAATAAACATACAGAGAGCAGGTGGTTCTAACCAAACAGGCGACAGCTTGAAAGAGTGACATAACGAGTGGATGCCCCCAGATATGAAGGCGGTAAGGAATGTGGGCTTGATAAAGAGAGTCGGGCGAGAGAGGAAGTCGACGACATGTTTGTTAGGGAGAAAACGGAGAAAAGCAGCGCCAGCGTCGAGCTGGGTCATAGTCCATGGAGGGGAGAGTTTCTCATGGGGTGAGTGGGTATCGGGTTGAGTGTGTTAGATACAATCGTGGTGGCAGATGCGAGCTTCGATGCTGGGGACTTCGCCACGAGCACTGATATCGAGCTATTTGAATAGATAATTAGTCAGATAGGCGTGGTCGAAAGAGTGGCGTGTGTCGTACCATTGAGCGACCAGTTTCAATAATTGCAACTTCGGGAATAGGGGCGGCAGATGCTACCAAGGCCACTAAAGATTATGTCACTGTCAGCTTCGGCAGTCAGAATGGGATGAGAACTACTCACTGCAGGCTAGAACGCAGGAGGACCAGAACTTGAACTGCATTTTAGGAAATGAGGATCTCACTTCGAATAATTATCACACGGAGTGGTGTGTATACCAAGATCGATGCTCTGGTAGGCGTAGTGGGTTTGGCTAATGAGGACCCTAAGTTTTTGTCGTATGCGTTATATAGGATCGTCCGGTACAAGGCAGACGCCAGAACAAGCAACACTTGTTCGGCGTTTAATCGTGAACGGCAAGAAGATCCAAGTGACGATGCGACCTGCCGAGATCTGTTAATAGAGTGAGTTACGGGGGTACGTGCCTTACTGCGAGCTTGGGATGTCGTGACAAGTGGTTCAATGTGGACATTTTGGGGGCAGGAACACAGGAATTATACCCAGGAAAACACGATGCAACGGCTAACAGTGGGATACAAACACCTTGCGTCTTCCCTTTGTATTTTCAGCCCAGAGCCTGATCCTGGTCTGATCTCGCTGTCACTGTTGCAAAGAGTTGCGACCCGGTCAACCAGACCGTACAAACGACTGTCCGGATTTGGAAGTCCTCACGAAAGCTGGGCCGATCAAGTCCTTGTTCCAGTCTAAGGCTTCGGTTTTGCTCCCGCCCAGCATCAGGTAAAGTGATGATATACTCCCAAGGCACCCAACAATCGAAGAGAAGGGGTAAAACTCTGAGAAGTAGGTGCATGAAGCTAAAGAGTCGCTTTTGTCGAACATGAAAGGTACCAGTGGCAGTGGCTATGCTGCACATTGACGCTTAGATGCGAGAATTGCCCTGAGCACCAGTCCTTGAACATACAAAAGTTTCTTCACAAATATCATCGTAACCGCCATGCTTTACAATGCCGAGATTATGACAGTTTCTTTGTGGGTTTCAAAGAAAACACAGCAGCGAATTAGGCAACCCCAAAGGCTGGTCCAGTGTTGTCCTTTCCGTACCCACCTTATCCTTCTGAAGACAGATTCCTTGGTGATGCTGGGCGCTGTGCCTGTAGAATCTGAGCGCTGTATGTTTTATCATGTGTCGCCGTATCGTCGTTGTTACTTGTATCTTTCCACCGTCAGAAAAGAAAAGGACTAGGTCAAGGTTAGGAACTGAAAGGAGAAAACTCAGAGCACGGTGATCACCGAGCCGGCTAAACCTCACGTAAGCAAATGCCGGACCACGTCATGTCCTGGCTGACAGACCCGAACTCGCCGATCGCTCACAAAACTTGACGGATGCACCGCTCCGTACAACGAGCTCAGATACTCCTTCGCCAGCGACTACAGAGTGGACGCTGAGGAACCCTACTTCAAGCCCATAACCTTGCGGGTTCATCTTTCGAATGCAGGCATCTCTACTTCGCTCTGCATTTCCCCGAATAAATGGCCGACAGTCATTGAATTTCGTCTTTCCAAGGCGTTTCTACTCCGAGGCACCATATATTGCCAGACCGAAGGCTTCCAGAGGCGGCAAATTTCTTCGTAGGACTGGCTATACTATCGTCGGATTAGGTGCCATATGGGCCGGGGACAAATACTACAATGCCTCTTCTATTACTCGCAATCTTAGAACACTATGGACAGTGAGCAGCTTGACCAATATATGTCTATCTATCATAACTGATCCTGTCCAAGTGTGTTGCAATTACCCTAGACTACAAGATGAATTTCACCCCAGAAAAGAGTGACTTGATACCCGAACTGCACGAACGCGTTGCAGATAGAATGTACAATCTATTAACATCTAATGGCGGTCTGTACATCAAAATTGGGTATGCTCTTCGTCTCCTACTCTGAATTAGCGGTATATTGAAGGTTCTCTCGATTTATAGTCAGGCCATCGGAGCAAATGCAGCTCTACTACCGAAACCCATGCAAGACAAGTTCGGAAAGTTATTCGACGACGCTCCACAAATACCATATTCCACCGTCGAGAAAGTATTCAGATCCGAGTTTGGACGGGCTCCAAGCGGCCCCGACGGCGTCTTTGAGATCTTTGAAGAGCAGGCCGTTGCAAGTGCAAGTATCGCGCAGGTGCACAAGGCTAAATTATGGCCTCAGCCAGGAGACACCGAGGAGAAATGGGTAGCCGTCAAAGTCCAGAAACCAGATGTTGCCAAACAGATGGAGTGGGATTTGGGTGCTTACAAGGCCGTTATGTGGGCGTTCGAACATTGGGCATTTGATCTCCCAGTATACTTCGTCGTCGGTACGTCAAGCCACACTACTCACTGAAACCCCATCGTGCTTACAACCAACCACTAGATTTCGTCTCGGAACACCTCCGCCAAGAACTCAACTTCGTCCGCGAAGCCGACAACTCGATCAAAACCGCTGAATACGTCGCTGCCGAACCACGCCTTTCACAAACCGTCCATATTCCCAAAGTTTATCGCGAATACTCTACCAAGCGCATTCTCACCGCAGAGTGGATAGATGGTGTCCGCCTCAGCGACCGCCCCGGCATCCGTGCTCTCATGGGCGAGAAAGATGCTGAATCAGCCAAGGTCGTTCTGCCTGACTACATCACTCGAGCAAAACCTCTCAAGGGCGGCGTCAAGGCGGTCATGCAAACCATGGTTGAGCTGTTCAGCGCTCAGATGTTCAGCTGGGGGTGGGTCCATTGCGATCCGCATCCAGGAAACGTCATCATACGGCCTCACCCGACCCGTCCTGGCATTGCCCAGCTAGTTCTCATTGATCATGGATTGTATGTTGGCGTTCAGGAGGACTTCAGGGTGCAATGGGTCGAGCTTTGGCGCGGTATGCTTGCAGGGGACTTCAACGCCGTCGAGAAGGTCACCAGAGAGTGGGGTATGGGGCTACCCGACCTTATGGCCAGTGCCACCCTGATGCGGCCAGTCAAACTGAAGAAGTCGGAGACTAAGGAGGGAAGGAGAAGAAAGGAGGAAGCTAGGGAGAGGAGAAGGCAAGAAGGGAGGGAGATGACCCAGTATGAGATGAGCGTCTTGATGAAGAAGAAATTGAAAGAGTTTTTGAGTGATACTGATAAGATGCCCAAAGCGTTGATTTTTTTGACGAGGAATATGCGGATGGTGCAAGGTTAGTCACAACTGTTCCACCTTCCAGTGTCTATACCCACCGCCTTTTCTCTTTGAATCAGGCAACAACCAATCCTTTGGCTCTCCCGTGAACCGTATCAAGATCACCGGTTACTGGGCTTCTCGCTCCCTAGCAGAAAGACCTGGGCTCACCTTCACCGAACGCCTTCGAGAATATTGGCACCACTTCGTCTTCAGAAGCGTCATGTTCTCCCTGGATCTCGTCTTTTGGAGGAGCAAACTCACATTATGGATTCGCACACGCTTGGGGTTGAAGCCTGGGTCGAATTTTGAGGATGAGCTTGAGAAATCTGTTAGGGGAATGGCAAAGACGAGCTTAGGCTATGATGTTGCACCGGGAGTATTTGCTGGCTAAGAAGCTTTACTCATTTAGAGCGTCCTTAATGATTATTGTACACCATGAATCTAATAGAATAGTTCGAACGTCGAATAATTATCCGAGCTCAAACAGGCAGCGATGATATGTTGTACAGCTGCTCATAACTACGCAATCGACTTGGCTAGAGCTTTTCGTACGACTGATCCTCCGGTTCGCTGACCTCGCCTCCTTGCCTAGGCTTGACGTTTGCACGAGGGCCTTTGAACCGGTACTTCCCACCGTGCCACGGAGAGAAATAGTACGTAGTACTCAGCACAAAGACGCCCCCAACAACGACGATCGAGTAGTTCATGTTATCAGCGGTCGGGTAAGGTTCTGCCGGGAAGAACAGAATTATGATCATAAACGCCATGAATGAGAGTGCGATCGTCGCAATAGGTGGTCCCTGTGCACACATAAATTTTCAAGACCAAAAAGTGCCTAGAAACAACTTACCATGCGACCCAGTGTGAAAGGTCCAGGGATAAACGCCTGTCCACCTAAAAATCTGGCAGCAATTGGCGCTGAGTAGGCGAGGTATTGGCATATAATCCCCATAGTGAACACGGCGCCAATAGCTACCGGGCCAGCGAAGGTGAGCAGCCCGAGAAGCATGACACCCGTTGCACAAGCGAACACGCAATATATCGGTGTCCCTGTCAGAGGATGTATGCGATATAGAATGGATGAGAGGGGGAGGGCACCATCGCGGGCGAAGGCAAACATCTGTCTTGATGCCACGATCAACTACTTGGAATTCAATAATTAATTACGAGGAAGAAAGGTGTACAAACCAGGTCAGCATCACACATGTTCCTACGAAAATTTGTTAATTCAATGCCCACTGGTCAAATCAAGGTTACTTACAGGCTAACAATGATCAGCGCATAGACAGCGAGGGACCCCTTTTGCCCGAAACTGTTATACAGAATCTGGGACCATTAATCAAATCACCCCAGGAAAATTCAGTAATGACAACTGACAGTGGCCATAGGCTGACCGATAGGGTTTTGCAATATAGCTGCTGTATCCGGGCCTATGTGGAAGGCGAGGGCAATGGTGAAGGCTATCCAAGACATTGGGTCAGCTGGGTAGCAGAAGATAATATACCGGCACTGACCCCAACCAAAAACACAGCCTAGTGCAGTTGAAATTATTATAGCCTTTGGAACCGCTGTGTTCGCATTTTTTGCCTCTTTGCTGATATGGACACTGGAATCGATGCCTCCTACCACAAGTCCTTATCAGTCATAGACCGGGCATATATACTTGATGCTAACCCATGGTCCAAGCAGGGGCGAGGAAAGACAAGAAGAAGGCAAAGCCATTCGGCCAGAGGGACACTAGACGCGAATGTTCGGTCATTCATTATTAGCCTTAAAGTAGCCATAACAGTCGCACAGTTGGTAAAGGAACCGAAGGCGGTATTTGCATCATTCTTAAAAGCAGGAGGAGTGGCGAGCGGAAGGGCAATGATCAAGGCGACAAGAAGACTAGACATTTTCAGTACACAATTCTCCGTATTGTGGAAATATCTGCCCACGCTATATTACAGAATGCGTAGATTGGCTGCAGCCCAGCAAGAAGGCGAGTAGGCAAGCTGGCAAGAATTGAGTGAAACACCAGTAGTCCACAGAAGACACCACTTGGATTTACGTTAAAATGGAGGCGATCATAATAGCGACAAGCCGCACTTACAAAATATGGCCAGAGGTAGGTATATAGGTTCCACCGGACCCAATCGTCACTGCAGCGAGTATCTGCACGGCGGTGGAGTACATTATTCCGGAGACACCTGATGTCCACCCAATTGTATTGACATCTATTCACAATGTCAGCGCTGTACACCAATCATAAATCGTGTTTGCATCTACAACCAACGGTCCATGCGGCAAATTTGCGATATCGCGGAGGGGAGTACTTGAAAGTCCAGTAGTAAAGACCTCCCGACGTAGGCGCAGCGGAGGCTAGTTCCGCCATAGAGAACGCAATGGTCATCAGGAAGCAAGAGCAAACAGCCCACTTTCCAGTTGTTAAATAAGAGCGTTGACAACGTGGACATGTAACACACCCCCCAAACCAAGCCTACAGGTCCTCCGTAAGGAAGCGCGTAAACGAGGACAGATCTTTTGGGTGGCAGAGAATCGTCAGAATGTATAGGATGGGGATGCTGAGCCTGGACATACGCGATTGACTGGACAATCCCGATGGCACTAAGGCTGAGACCAACAAGTTCAAACCATGAGAAGTCTCGCTTAAACTCTTGCCTATAGCCCAGCGATGCGAGAACTTCCTCGTCCCTTGAAAGAGATCCGACTTCAGATGCATTCTTGCTGGGAGAGGAAGACATCAAAGCACAGACCCAAGGAAGGAGAGACCAGGAGGCTTTTATCATCGTCCAATTCTGGGAGCTCCGCTTTGCCAGTGTCCTCATGTAAAACTTGGAAAGCTAACCGTGTGGATGGTATACACGCTATGCCCGATCTGGGATGCCAAACCGTCAAGGAGTGCCCTCTAGATCATGGTAGCCTAAGTTATCGGAACTGATGGTGTGACAGCTGAGCACCTGTGGAATCGAAGCGCAGTGTACTCAGTATCAAAAGATTCTCTTGGAGCTCAGCTGGTTGATATCATCATGGGCGGCGTACAGAACGAGAATAGCCATGGCATGAGTTGAAGGCTCGAACTGATCAGAGAAATTGAAACCAGTTTCCTGGAGGCGAGGAAGCGATTGAGATGAGAATTGAATGAAATTGCGAGTGCAACCCTCCATTTCTCCGGGCTTGAATCTGATCAAGATACGCCTCCCTAGCAGTGAACGTCCCCGAAGATGCATGAGCAGGAATTTCGACGACTACGATGAGCTTTCAACAACCTCTGTGCCATTGTTACAATGTTAGAATTGACACAGCAGTCATTCGAAAATGATGCCAAACTGGGTCCGTATTAGTCGGATCATCGGATGGCCCCGATGATCAATTTCAAGCTGCACTCAGTAGCGTTTTGATAGGTGAACCCCAGATTGTTACACCTCAAATCTAATTATTTTCGATGACTCTGCTCCTATTGTCTTCTATGGAGCTGTCTCTCAAATTCTGAAGTTCAAGGAGCCCTTTTGAGCAGAAATATCGACATTCTAGAATCTCTCTACATCTTGTAGCATCGCCCACATTGGGAAGCTTCCTGTCCCTCCTGTAAACTCGGTTTCTCCCTTCACTTCAAACCCTGATTTCTTGTATATGCCAACCTGTATATGGTGTTCATGCAGAAACCTAGTGAAGGCAAATGAACTCACATTCAGCTCAGTTTCAGCCTCCAGGCTTAAAGGCGCGTTTGACTCTATAGCCTGTATAAACTCGTAAGATGGGCCACTTGATAGAGTCAGGAACTTCACACACTTTGGGCTTTATCTTCTCGATTAATGCTCTGGCGATGCCCGGCGTTGGTGATCAGGCTGAACGCCAAAGGATTGTAAGTGCCACGAATTGAGCTTGGTACCAGCGCCAAACGCCCTTGACGTAAATTCCCCATACCCGGGCAGGAACTTGAAGAACTTCTGAGGGTACTGGCACAAATAGAACGTGGGGAAACTCACATCATTTGACCACCAGTTTTGCAGGGATTCAGAGAACCTGCGCCAGAGAATACTTAGGGCTTCTTTGCGCTGGTCCTGGGCCGTGAGTCAGAAAGGACACGCAAGGCTCGAAAGCGAACTTCGGAGCGTATGAATCGTACATCTCCCAGCCAAGAGGGTACCATACTGCTACTCCGACAATCATTCCCCGCTCCCCATCGGCCTTAGCTCGTATACTTCGCCTCCTAGAGATCCGGGCAATGCGGTTGAGTACCAGAAGTCACCATAGAATTCGGTATCCCTGTCGAGGATGACAGCGGTAAATTCTTCTGTGGGCAGAATTGTTTGTGTAGAACACTTTAAATTCACTGGGAGATTTCCAAACCTTTGTCAAATGCAGCCGCCAACGTATCCTTGATCTGCTGCTTCGTAACCTCTGCGAGTGCCATGGTTTTTAAGGGACGGTACGGGCTAACCAACCCGTGAGGTCGATCACTCGCCATCAAGCTTGGTCACTCTCTCGATAGTGTAGGGAAAGGTGGGTGTTGCTATGAGTTAACCGTCTCGATTGCCACCTTGTAATTGGGTAGGTAAGAGGAGGAAGGTTCACCTCCATAGCTTTATGTAGACTCGCCATTGGGCGGCCTTGATTTAACACGAAACTGAGGCCCAATACGAGTCCATGTGGCATGGGGCCGTCTCAGTTGGATCGCCGCTTTCTAGATAGCGGTTGTATTCCCGGTTGTTCATCTCGAGTCAAGATCGGACTCCTGTGGCCTGATGTCTATTCGCTTTATTCTACCACGTGCAGCTGTGCAGCCTCAAAACCCTGGATGGATGGAATGACTGATGCTGATATTAAATGCGCTAAGCTCTAGCTATGAGGTTCAAGTAAAAAGTAACGGATATTAGAGGTGGTATGCAAAAAGAGGAAACTACGTATCTAGACCACCAATATATACAACTTAGAAAAGGTCAAGGGCAGGAAGTAACACGTATAACTGAAAAGTTGAAGGCCAGAAAGAGTGTAACTTAAAAGGCTAAAGTAAGATGATCAAGGAACAGCAACATGGGACCGAAAAATGCGAGTGGATAAACGAAAACCAGAGTCAGAAGTGGGAGTATCAAATAGTAGCCAGGCGTCTGTGAAGACCTATGATGAATTTCCTGCAATGTGTACATTCTCGCTGCCGGGCGAGGTCGGAGTTGCCAAAGGTGCACACGGGAACTTGAAGTTGCTCATCTTCCTAACCTCGTCCTGTCCCGAGGGTGGGGCCTCCGTGTCCAGTCGCGACAGGTAATCGGGTCGTGGAAGAGCCACGGGACGCAGGCATGAAGCCTCCAACCCGCGCTCGTTCATGAAAACACCTGTTCCCAAACCCAGCTTCAGAATTTGACCATCCCTATCCTGGACCTCTTCTATCGTTGATGAAACTGCTGCTTTCGCCTGGACAACGAGAACGAGATTATCATTCCCGGTGTAGGGCGCCCACACTCGACTGATATCCAAAATGGTAATCTACACTTCCTGACAAGGGTATACAAGAACCAGCCTCAGAGTTATTGTCAGGAGTGCAGCCTAGAGGGGCGTATTCGCTATGAGGGGAAGCGGCAGTGAAGACATCCGAATCGGCGGAAGAGGTGACGTTGGGAATGGACTGACAAGTGAGCGGAGACCAGGTGGAAGGGGATGACTCCCAACCGAGGCAAACTGCGCATTGCATGGCGTCGACGGAACTGGAGCTGGTACAGGGGAGGATGAGACGTCGTTATCCGAGGTGCCGATGTTGGAAATGTCCGGCAAGATATTCTCCTTTGAACCTTCGGCCTTGCCTTTGGCGATGCTGTGGCTACGCCTCGTCCTATTAACGAGCCTATGGAAACGTTCACTCCCGAGTATATCCTTGACACAGGGGTGAATCAGCGGCCTGGCTTTCTTATCCTTGAGAGGAGCATCGACAGAAGGACGGGGAGAGCCTGATGATTGTTGACCTGGGAGCACAGATTTCTCCAATGCTGCAATTCGGTTGTCCAACGAAAGCGTCTTGTTGAGCCTGGGGCGCTTGTTGATGCTTGGAGTTTCGACATTGGGCACCTCCTCATCGTTGGACTCGGCATTGGCATCGTAGTTGGTGACTCTGGTCCTGGCCTTCTTAGATTTCTTCTTCTTGTTCTTCCGTGCTTTCTTCGAGATTGATGGAGCATCTGGCACCAGTGTCGGTGAGTAGAGGTGAAATAGGAACGATTTTGACATACCTGTCTCGCTATCTACCAATTCCGACCTATCTTTCCTCAGAAGTCCGTCTAAAATTGTGACCTCTCCTATACAGGCTTAGCTCAATCGATACCGATAGATAGTTCTTAACTTACCATCCGTGTCCACCTCCTCACAATCGGAGCCACAGCTGATGTCAGGTCCGGACATTTCATCTGGAGAGAAAATGTCGCACATCGGCCAGATAGGTACGGGAGCAGAAGCTTACCGGCAGCCAAAGTAGACGAGTCTGAAGATCCGTCGCCCAAGTTACAACCGCGAAGGAAGCCGGACAAACCAAACCAGAATATTGCAAACCCAATACAACGGTAAGCATACGGGTCTTCTCCAAAACAGTTGATCCCCTCTATGAGTTCGACCCCGATAGCAGCCATACAGACGACGTCCTCGAATGCTGCGGTGAGATCACTCTTCAGACCGTTGCGTTGCTTGATTACACAGGGTACTTTGTCGAGGGGAGAAATGGTATACCGAAGGAGGATAACAAAAGCCACGATTGCCGAGTTGTCTTTAGCGTATGCGTCCAAGGCTTGAAATACCCAAAAGTCCATGATCGACATCGGGTCGGGAGGTGTACCGCATATTGCCTTCGCCAAGGAACTTGTAATGGGGGATAGGAGCCAAAGAGTGGGGATGATGAGGATGGGAAGGGCAAGGGCGAGAGCAAGCTTCTTTTCCTGGAGGCCACGGTTCAAAGCTTCCTTAACAAAAGTGGAGAAGTTATCGATGGGTTTGGAAGCGACAAGTGCGTAAGGATCGTCGGTCTTATTCACTGCATGGGGTGGCTAGCAGTGGAGGGAGTGACGGTCTCGTTAGGAGTATAGACTATGGCCGCGAATGGATCAACTGCAAGCGTTGCTGAATGAACGTAGGTATCTATAATATCGGGAGGAATTGCGGCTGGGGATAGCTCGACAGCCTGGTGGACAGGGGTAGCGTGAAAACAAATGGCATAGATGGCTGGTACCATGACCCTGATCATCGAGGTGGGTGTATAACGAGGCATCTTAGTCTAAGAAGCGGTAGATACTGGAGGCGTATATGTGACAGTGAGTGTACGGTAGAGAGCATGAAGGAAGGGATCTTGGGCTGACCGGTTGCTTATGAATGACATTCGAGATCGAACTGGCTGCTTCGTACTCCGCTTTTGGAGGCTGGTCTGCAATAGAATATGCATAGTACCATCATATAATTCTTTCAGAGGGACTATCCATTGCTTAGTCTTTCTGTAAGGTAAGAAAGTACCCGAGAAAGAGGGTGGCGCAAACGAGTATTCGTTCCAAGATTCTCACACGAAGTCTTGTTCAAGTCGATAGTTGGATGGTAACTAGAGTGTAGGGGTCATCACAGCTCTAGATAGTCTCCGCTTGTTCCACAGCGCTGCGGCCGTACGGGTCGTAGACGTCGGATGGACCATAGTTGTTGGCCTTGTAGTTGCTTCACGGGTGGTGGCCTCAGTTGTGCCGAGGCCAATGTTTGGTTCTGCTTGCTCACCAACCCGTTGCGAGGCCGGGTAAATAGAGACAAATAAGGCCTCACCGTTGGCGGCAACAGCGAGCCCAAGTCAGGCAGCAACCTCAAGCCCTTAATTCCACCTCAAGGGCGGCAAATTGGGTAGCCATGTCGTCGAAGCCTAACAAATTGGCATTCTTGTCAATGCCTGCGCCTGCGTCTTATGTTGCAGGTTTAGGTCGAGGGTATGTGCGTTCTGAAGCCTTGCGCTAATTTTACTAATCCGCTCTGTAGTGCATCTGGTTTTACCACTCGTTCTGATATTGGTCCAGCACGAGAGGGACCGTCAGCAGAAGCCATTGCGTGCGCATCCCCTGCGTCTTCATTGTGGCTCGTTGTCTAATATATCTTTAGTGAAGCGCAGGCCAAACGCGGGGAAGAAGCTGAGGTTGATCCCGACCAGTTCCAAGATCCGGACAATGAGTACGGCCTTTTTGCTGGAACGACATACGAACAAGATGACGAAGAAGCGGACAAGATCTACGAACAGGTTGACCAAGCCATGGACTCGAGGCGAAGGGCACGGAGGTTCGTGCTTCCTGGTTAGTCTCCAGAGTTTGGCCGTTGTTCATCTGACTTTACTTCTTTCATACTTTCAGAGAGGCCCAGGAGCAGGAAGAGCTCGCGAAGTATCGCGCAGAACGTCCCAAGATTCAGCAACAGTTCGCAGACTTGAAGCGAGGGCTATCAGCCGTAACCGACTCAGAATGGGAGAGCATTCCGGAAGTTGGGAACCTTACCAGACGAAAGAGGCAAAAACAAGAGAGGGCATATGCTGTTCCAGACAGTATCATTGTTGGAGACAGGAACAAGAATGAGTACGAGAGTTCCCTGGATGCACGGCAGCAGGTTCGTCTATACTATTCACAAGGCTCGCCACAATGACTTATCGCCCTCTTAGGCCACTGGATTTGAAACCCCTGCAGACTCCGGAACACTCACCAATTTCGTTGAAATTGGTCAAGCTCGAGACAAGATTCTCTCCTTGAAACTGGACCAAGTATTCTTAATTCTGGCGCCAGAACGTTCACAATTTTCTGACTCATCTAACCAGGTTTCTAATACGGGCACTACTACATCCGGATCTGCCACCTCCATCGACCCCAAAGGCTACCTCACCTCCCTTGACAGCGTTATAATCAAATCCGATGCCGAAATAGGCGACATTAAGCGAGCACGAATGCTCTTCGACTCGCTGGTCAAGTCCAATCCAAAGCACGCACCAGGATGGATTGCTGCAGCATGTCTAGAGGAACATGCAGGTCGAATGGTTGCTGCACGGAAATTGATCAAGGCGGGCTGCGAGCAGTGTCCCAAGAGTGAAGATGTTTGGCTTGAAGCCGCTCGACTACATGTACGTTTGGCCAGTCGCCTTTACGGAGCCCATTTAATGGTTATATCACTTTCAGAATAACAACGACGCCAAGATTATATTGGCCAACGCGGTCCAACACGTTGGGCAAAGCGTCAAGATATGGATGGCAGCCGCCGACCTAGAGCAAGAAACTCAGGCCAAGAAACGCGTCCTGCGCAAAGGTATGTTTAGCACGTTTATTCAATACAGTCTGCTCATTTCCTTCTCCTCTAGCCCTTGAACACATCCCCAACTCTGTCCGCCTATGGAAAGAAACAGTCAACCTTGAATCATCTATAACAGACGCTCGCATCCTTCTCTCCCGTGCTGTTGAAGTCATACCTCTATCCGTCGAGCTTTGGCTAGCCCTTGCTCGATTAGAGACCCCTGATAAGGCCAAAGCTGTCCTGAATAAGGCTCGCAAAGCCGTCCCTACTAGCCACGAGATCTGGATAGCTGCCGGCCGCCTCCTGGAGCAAGACTCCCATGCTCCTGTCAAGGAAAATGGCGGCGAACGTAAAAAGACAGAAGAGGAGTTCAACAAGTCACTTGATATGGTGGACAAGACCATTGAAGCCGGTGTCCGTGAGCTTCGTCGCCATCAGGTCTTGCTTACCCGCGAGCAATGGCTGAAGGAGGCTGAGCGGTGCGAGTCGGAGGGTTCTCCGCGAACCAGCGAGGCGATTATCAAAGCAACCGTATCGATGGATATCGAGGAGGAAGATCGCTACGATACATGGACGGGTGATGTTGAAAGCGCAGAGTCGAGGGGGATGGTGTCAACAGCAAGAGCAGTTCTGGCGTATGCACTCAAAGTCTACCCCGATAGAAAGGCGCTCTGGTGGAGAGCTGCTGAATTGGAGAAGGCGCATGGGACAAGGTTTGTCTTTCGAGTTTTCAACTCTTCTACCTTTGCTCAATGTTTCCTTGTATAGAGAGAGCCTCAGCGCCATCCTCGAAAGAGCCGTCATCCATTGTCCTCAAGCAGAGTCACTCTGGCTCATGGGTGCCAAGGAGAAATGGCTTGCAGGCGACGTCCCAGCTGCTCGCGAGGTTCTAGAACGTGCTTTCGTTGCCAACCCAGAGAGCGAGCAGATTTGGCTGGCTGCTGTTAAACTTGAGGCCGAGAATGGGGAGTTAGGTGTTGCCCGCGAGTTGCTAATCCGTGCTCGGACTGTCGCTGACACGGAAAGGGTATGTTACGCTGTCAGTTCAGCTTTTACATCGATACTGATGCTTTCTTTCTGCCAGATTTGGATGAAGTCTGCAGTGTTCGAGAGACAGCAAGGCCAAAGCGATGCAGCTTTGGAGACACTCGCAGCTGCTCTCAAGAAATTCCCAAAGTTTGCGAAATTGTACATGATACAAGGGCAGATTATGCAAGCAAAGAAAAACCTCTCTGGCGCACGTGCGGCCTTCGCTGCTGGTTGTAAAGCCTGCCCGAAAGAAACGACGCTGTGGATCCTTGCTAGTCGCTTGGAAGAGGCCGACAACAGAAGCATCAAGGCTCGTGCCTTACTTGAGAAGGCACGGCTGGTAAACCCAGCGTCGGAAGAGCTCTGGGCGGAGTCCGTTGGAGTTGAAGAGCGTTCGGGTGGCGCTGCCCAAGCTAAATCTATGTTGGCACGCGCCTTGCAAGAATGCCCTTCGTCTGGTCTCTTATGGTCAATGACAATTTGGAGCGAACCACGCCCGACGAGGAAACGACGCAGTGCCGATGCTCTAACGAAGACGAATAATCATCCCATCATTATCTGCACTGTCGCGCGCATGTTCTGGCAAGAAAGAAAACTGGAGAAGGCTAGGGAATGGTTTGGAAAGTCCGTCAAGGATGCTGAGGGGAAGGATCTTGGCGACCTATGGGGTTGGTGGCTGAAGTTTGAACGAGAACATGGGACGGAGGTACGCACCCGTAACGAAGAAATGGATTGACTCTGACCAGATATTTCAGGAGCATCGTGAAATTGTTCGAACTGCCTGCGAGGCAGCAGATCCACATCACTCTCACGTATGGCAGTCTACCGCAAAGGATGATAATAATAGGGGTAAATCTGTACGACAGATACTGGAGATAGTTGCGGATGAGCTACGCTAGAGGTAGAGATATCTTCGTTGTGTTGAGCCATGACTTCGAATACAATTTTGAAATTCAAGTGAAGCACGAATGATGACCATCAACTTCGGGAGCTTGGGCTCTGACATGGACAACCTCTCCCGAACCTGCCTTCGTCCAATGTCCCTTTGGATCCGATTAACGTATTGTTACCGGAATATCAGGGGCTGAGCCTGACCAACTCCCTTCAGAGTTGTCCGAAGTTAGCCTTCCCTTTATGCGTGGGTCACCCTTGGCTAGCTAGTGTCTCCCCGTGCTGAATGTGCAAAACTTTTGCTGGTAATTCAATGAAGACATACAATATATACTCTATATTACTACGTACATATCATTCAACTGTCCTTCTCAGTAACTCAACAATAATAGCTAATTACAATACAGATACTTGATGTGTGGTTGCTGTAACTACCAGGCTCAAGACTATGCTGAGTATTCAGATCGAGGTGAGTATTCCTCGCTAGATACCGACACAGAGTCCAAGGTCACCAATGGAATTGTGCTGTCAGATTCGTCGTCCGAGGCGTCGGCTGCTATCTCCATGTTGCGGATCATCTTGCATGCCTAAATTGAGGGTTGAGTATACAAGCACAAGAGATGACGGGATACTCACTGTTACTGACATAACGACAACTGAGAGCCTGAAACAGGTTCATTGGCACTATGTTGACTGGGTTTTAAAAAGAGGCACACTCACGGGAAGAACAACGTAGGTGCAAACCCTGGGAGGACTGTTTGTAACATCTCGTCATGATTGAGGATAAGTTGACTTGACGCCGCCATAAACAAGACTGAGTAGAAGATCCGTAAAAAAAAAACTATCGGGATGTAAGACCTCACATACATAGAATTGCGACGTGAGTCCGTGAACCCTCCCCGGTAATTAGATCAAGCAATGGCATGTGCATTGCTCTAGTCTTGAGAGAAGTAAGATACCAGATGGTAACCTGAGTGATGGCGGAATTTGCTCTAAACGCTTGTGTCAAAACCTCAGGCAAGGTCCTAATGAGAGATAAACTTACGGAACAATTGCGACCGGTAGAGGCATCTGGACGGTGATGCACATTCCAGATACTTTGATTTTGGGAAGGTATAGAATTTGCAACACGACGCTCATCACCGTCTGCACGCCAACCAGGCTTCTGAGCCCAAGACGAAGCTTAGAGCTGTTGTTGAGGCGATATACTGCGTAGGTAATTTGAGACTCAGATGTCAATGCTTGCGGGGAACATGAGCCTACTCACGTCGTTGAATAGCGGCGAGTTCCAGCATGAGTTGTAGACTTTGGCTCGACATCATCATGTAAAAATACCAGGCATGGCATACGTTTGGGGGAACGGAGGAGCCTTGGTAGTCAAAGAACCCGGAGGCTATCCAAATGTTGGCACTTCAACACAATTTCAGCATGAGGATCACGAGGCAACCATAGGGTGAGGATCTTACATCTGTATCAACAAGCCGAAGTAACGTGAGTAGACATATTGGCACTTGACGAAAGTTATTGGACGTCTATACACCAATCATTCAGGCATATTCCACCAGCTTAAAGTGAGAACGTACCGCCAGATGTACGCTATTTCGAAAGGGAGACCATTCAGCCAATCATACGCCTGGAAGGTGAGTCCAGAGTCTTGAAAAACAGATTGATTGTTAACCAGCCAATTGGGCGAAGGAGATTGCAATACTCACAAGAGGCATAATGCAAAAGGTTGTCGATAGTAAATCCTGCCTCATTCAAGTCCTCCATAACCTGTGGTGGTAATCGTGCAGCTGGCACATCTGTAGGCGGCCAGCTGAAGCGAGAAATGCTTACTGTTGCATTCTCAAGCTTTGGACCCTGCAACTATTTCCGGGCCTGGGCGGAGCGGCCTCAATGAATTAAGACTTCCCCAGATTGTACCTGTCGTTGCCAACCTTCTAGAATTACTCCCGCCCACCATGGCCTTTCCCCATTCACACCGTTGTTGCCATGTATTGGCAACTAACTGGTTCAAGGGCTCTCAAGTTGCGGCTTGGACATATTGGTTTATAAACTTGACGAAATGACATCACGCATAGCCATATCCTGCCAACTACAAGGACCATACCGGGCTGCAGATTCAGATGCTTTGACAGCCTAACTGTCGGTTAGCGGCGACCTCATTCATAGATCACGTTTGGGATTCAATTCCTAGATTACCGTTCAGACGGACTACACACGGTGTTGCGGCGTACTTTTTCAAAAGACGTGGGAATGTACCCGTCATCAACGGTGTTCGAGGAGCTTGTATAGAAGGAGATCAAGCCTTGTTGACGTTTCTTGATCAATACAAACATAGGCGACCGAAACCATTGAAAGGTTGCCTCGGAGTCCACCCTAACCCAGCGGCCTCGAGATCTTTTGCGTACATGCTACAAGGACAAGTTCGAATATATCATACTTTGAAACGGGGAGAAACCCAAGTAATTGAGCATCTTTTCCAGCTACGAAATTGCCTTGGTGGGCCAAGGCTAAACACCACCTGTCTACATATTCACATGGGCTGGAGGTTAAGAATCGCATAAATATGTAGGGAGGAATATATATGTTTCCCTGAATGCCATGGAGATATGATTGAAAGGAGCCTGTGAAACGGATAACTCAAGTTGCTGTGGACCGGTGGCAAAATATTCAGGCCAAGCTCAGAACTCAGCCCATGTAGAGTGGGCCGATAGCCGCCAGGAAGAGCATCGTCAAAAATCTCGATTACACATTCGCCATTACACCGCCTAGATTAGCATAGGCGTGACCACTGCATTCAAAACCAGCCTGAATTAGAATGCGTGGCGGAAATTAACATGGACTCACATGGGGCGTCTATTGGGTGATGGGCAAGAGGAAAGGATCTGAACAATGGGAATGGCACTCAGACTGAGGGTTATCCATGGGAACTGGCCGCCCGAGAGTTCAAAGGCACTAAAGCAATCATTGAATCGCTTGAGCCGCGTTCGTCGTCGGTCGTCTGTCTTGAAACTTTCTCCGTATTCTTGATCATTTTGCATGTCTGGTGCAATATGAAGGTTAGGATTCAAGACTTCGAATCGATAAGCCTTACCGCCAGGGAAACAACAAGTACGTATACCCTGGGATAGTGGGGTGAGTTGAGTTAGGTTCGCCCATTCTGAAGGAGCGGACCTACGGAAATAATAGAGGGGATAAATGAGGGCGAGCCAGACCCAAGTTGTCGAGGGTTACCTGGGAAGCCACAAAGAAGAGTAAGGCTAGGAAGCCTCATTTGGTGATGCGGGTCAAGAAATAAGGAAAGACTGGGCCTTACGGAGAACGGCAGTTAGGGTCCGTGAACCATCCCCAACAATGTGGTGCAGTATAGGGACATGCAAGCCGCCTGCTCTGCGAAATGTCAAAGCCCAAATTGTAATCTGCGTAATCGCCTGCATCAATCTACAAAGATAGGTAAGTTATGGTTCACGTAGCGCTTAAGCGGTACTCACGGGACCAGAGCAATTGGCAATGGAATTTGCTGCGGGACGCAGATGCCCGTTGTTTCCATCTGAGGAATGTATGTGAAGTCCAACGCGAAGGTAAGTATCGTCTCGACGCTGGCTAATGATCCGAGAAGGAGCAGCAGGTTTTCATTCTGCTCATAGAGAATATACACTGCGGAATCCAGGGTTCAGTCCCGAGGGCTAGACGAATCGATTGAATACTCACGCCGTTGAATGGCGGTGACCTCCAAGGATAGGAGAAGGCTTTGACAAGTCACCACTTGGAAGGAAAATAAGAGGTGGCAGATACGACGAGGAACTGGCGCGAAGGAAGCTTCATATCGATCGAACCGATTGATAAGAACCACCTGTATTCTTCACAAAAAACTCAGCAGGGAAACTCCTTGAACAAATGTGATCTCGCTGACATCTGTGCCAATAGCCCTGAGTAGCGAGAGTAGACGTATTGACACTTGACCGGGGTTATAGGACCTCTGGGATGCCGATCAGTTGAGAAGAAGTGAAAACACGACGTTTTGAGACCCTACTTCCAGACATGGGCTATCTCAAAAGGGAGACTGCTCAACCACTCGTAGACCTGAAATGTGAGGATGGAATCTGTCAAGCGTGTAGTTCCGAAAGATAAGCAACAAAATGGGGGAAAATGGCCTACACATGGCGTACTGGAGGAAGTCACTAGACACCCTTGCCTCGATCGTCCCCTCCATGGTCACGACCGTTGGAGAGCAGACCACTCCCTTCGTGTATGTATATATGAGACCTGAAATCTCGACATATCGTTGTATCCGCCGATAGAAAATAACCTCATGCCACTTTAACCCTGAGCTATCAACGTCTATCAACTGGAAAGATACTAGCCTGCGATAGAGCCCCTTGGCCTTCTCGACAGTCGATCGATATGATCCCGCATCAGGAACGCGGTGTCTTATTGAAAAGTTGGCACACAGCTCTTGGACCCTGCCATGAAGCAAATAGTTTGCCAGGCATTGAGGGCTAAAACCTCGACACGTGCCCAAATTTTATGTATGTAAAAGTTCAGCATTACAGCTACATTTATATCGATAGGCCGCAATTCACAAATTAGGCACAGTCTTATTCAGGCGGAGAACCCTCGCTTAAGGGAACTTTGGTGATATGTCATGACATTTCAGAAAAAGGACACACTGTGACATTCAATTGCATAACCCGTTCCTTTTCAGTTTTTTGCTCGGTCATTGGCCGACTTTTCAATAAGAAAATGAACAAAACTAAGGCTACAGTCCTCTAGAAAACCCACGTCGCTATGTATGCATCGAGTAGCAAGTCTCTAGGCGGAGGGAGGAAGGAGATACAGACGTAACAACTCAGAATTTGCAGACGGTGAATCACCATAGTAGTCGAATATCTCGTAATGCATAAGACGCATAGAAATCGGCCAGACTGTGTGCGTCTAGGCCATTTTATGCTTTATTTCTCATATTGAATAATGCATAGCTGATTTATGCATTACCACATCCCATATTTTGCTTGAAAACACTGGTTGTTTGGGCGAAAATAGATATATATGTGTAAGTTTTCGGTGACAAAATAGCTTCTCCATAGCAACATTACACCCGATTCTGGACTAAACCGGCCCACATCCCCGTGCATGGCCTACTTATCTCGGAAAAACCAGAGATACATGCAACTTTCCAGGCCAAAATCCCTGAGGCCTAAAGTCAGGTTTCGTTGATACCTATAAACCTTATTAAGAACTTCGTGCACGGTGCCCGTTCGCGTGAGCTTGACTCTGTTGGGCGGGATTTCTTTAGAAAGACCTTGATCTCATAGGTTTCAGTCTCTGAATCAACTCCAATTCAATTAGCTTTCCTGTTTCGCCGCTAAAACCTCAAAATCGAGGCAAAGTTGAGGTCAACACCAGGGTCAACGCCGAATGAGCGGGCGACGTCACAGGCAGGTCACATGGCGTGACACTTTCCAGAATGCATAACACATGATAATGCATGGCGCGGTCCCAGGACGAGCGTTGTGCATTATGAGATAGTCAACTGTACTATATAGAGTGTATGACCAAGGGGCCACTGGCGGGGGTGACCATTGTCATGAGGCCGATCAAGTTATTGAGTGGGTACAGTAGGACACTAAGCCACTATCGATGATGTCGGGAACCAAAGGACTCGGATAGACCGGGGGTGTTGCGCACTCTTCATGGAAAGAACACCACGACTCGACTGCGGGCTCGCTAGTAAGCCGTCGAGGCTCACGTGGAGCCCTCCGGTGAGGTAAATGAGACCAATGGCCGGGCTTGGGGCTTGGAATACGAGACGAGTTGCTTCATCCGATCATAGAATTGGGTGGGTGGATTCAGTCACAAAGGAGCTGAGAACGATGGTTGAAACCGGAATAGACGTCGACTCGGACAAGTAAGTATTCTTCCTCCGCACGCCTTCCACATTTCGGATAAGATGGCATGTCTTGAAACACGTTTAGTACCATTTTGTGGAAACTGTATAGAGCAATAGACTCACAAAGATTGATATGACGCCAACGTAGATTCTGTCAAGGATAATTTAATAAAGATGTGATAAATCAACACTTGAACGCTTACGGGAAGAGTATGTGGAACATGTGTGGTGTAACGTATTTCAAGCTGGAGAGCGCAATATGAATGGTTACTCCAGAAAGGAGTGCTGAAATCAATGAGCATAGCCAGGTTTAGAGCAAGAAATGAGTGCGCTTACCGAACAGTGCGACAAAGAGCAATGCGCCGTCTCTGACTAGAAGCGATAGGATCGGTATGCCTTTTACACCCCTCTTTGAGATTGTCAGAGAGAAAAAGACAGTTTGGTTGAAGACCTGGACAATTCTGATATCTTTGAGCACCCGAAGCGCCAATAGGTTTGGGTGAACTTACGGAAGGAGCATGCAGTGTAAAGGAACGAATGTTTCATTCAACATACAGGCTACACCGAAACGCTCAGCATTTTTCACCGACTGAATGGGAAAGATGAAAGCAGTTGCCAATTCCATAAAGACCAAGAGCGATAGAATAGTCAACAATGTTTTGTTTTGATGGAACAGTGCGTAAACTAGTGTAGCACGTTAGGCTCCAAATGTTCCTTTTAACGGCGAGGAGGTGAACTTGGACATACTACGATGGATGATCGTGATCTCCAGTGAGACCAGGAGCAGCTCGCCCGTGCCGATAACGAAGCTATACCAGACTTGACATTGCGTTTTGTTCGTCAATGGCCCCTCTGGGGCAAAAAGCCGGGCTATGGCGAAGATATTGGCGCTAGAAACCAACGTTGATGATCTCCCGACCCGACGAGAAATGGCTGAGCTTACATCTGGGCCCCGATTCCCGCGTATTGTGAAAAGAGATATTGCCACTTTGGCATATGAGAGGATTTCCTGGATGATTGCACGGCTGTGAGTTTCCGGCGTGCGAAAGAGATAGGTCGAATTACTGACATCCAAATGCAGGTGAATTCGAAATAAATGTTCTGTAGCCAATTGTATATTTGAAGAACAAGACAAGAATCTTTCGTATCAGTTAGAATGGGATACAGTAGGGAAGAGCCAAATAGTACTCACAAGAAACCGAGGTTAACACTTGACCAATCATAGGGTTCAAAGGATCGTGTTCGGGTTGCGTATACATTGAGGAAGTATGAGGGCCCGTCAAGCGTTAAGGAGTGGGTAATGAGCGACAGAACGAGAGAGGCAGGTTGTGACACGAGACTTGATCGAGACACGATTAACCAAGGCCCTGATATACCCATGCTTTCATACAGGGCCGTCTGCAGGGGAAGATGATCGTCGGGTAACCACTTCGACGGAACAGGGCAAGAATATCTCCGAGTACAGTGCAACCTTAGACTGCCAGTGTGGGCTGAAGAACGGATCAAGAATGTATTCAACATCCAAGTAAGGACTGGCTCGCTTATTAGAGAGAGGAGGTCAGATGGGTTCTAAGAATACAAGTGGTTCCCATGGATTTGCTGGTATTTCCTCATGATTCCTACCGGGAGGATGATTCTGTCGGTATTCAACGTTGTTGTCCTTGATCATGACAGCCTCAATCGACTGTCGTGGGAATCGCGAGCCCATACCAACTTAGCACGCAAATCCCTGCGCGCCAACTTCAGCCAGGCAGACCCTTGCACTTTCTAATCGTTCGAGCGCTTCCCTTGCCTGCTGGTTCTCCTGCTCAACTCTCGTAGTTACAAGTCGCGGGTCGCACGCATCCTTAGCTCATTGCAATATTTCACGTCAGTCTGAGCTTGTGCCCTTTCTGCGTCGATGCTGTCCACGGTCAAGATCGGTCTTGGTGCCTTACGTGAAGGTATTTCCAGTTTCACCTACAGGCCTATGGCTAGAACAACTTCGGTTGTCTGATAGAATATAACCTAGTCCTGGGATCTGGACTCGATTGAAGCTCAGTGACGCTTAATTGGGGGTATTTTCTGTATTTCGCCGCATGGCCCAGCCCACCTCCATTTTCTTCATCGAGAGTGACAGCCGGGGCCCATGGATATTGTGCGGTGGTGGGTAAAAAATCTGAGCGGTTGCTCAAGCCCTTTCAAAATCAACTCAATGTAAGGCCATTGAGGGCCATTGAGGTGCCTGTCCTCGGGGATGTTTTGCTTCGGTGCCTTTGTCGGTGCATGTAGGCGTTTATTAACGGCGGATTTTTGGTAGATGTCATTCTATTGAATTGTTGAGAGGGATACCACGATTCTCTTGGCCGAGATTGATCCCGTTCGGATTGCTTGATGTTTCTGGAAGGCGAAGGGAAGAGGAATGAATAGAACACTACGACATTACGTTGTCATAGGACCCTTCTGGGCATGGAATGAAAGCTCATGGGCCAAGATTCTTGGTCTGTAGGGGATGAGAAAGTTCAAACGACTGAGATAATTCCGTAACGCGAGACATAGGAGTAAGAAGGCCGGATGCTTGTATTGAGGCAGAAATTAGGCACCATTCAAACGTATGAACTGTTCTACCGCGGCACCAGTGGGGGAGAGAGGTTCAAGTTGGCGGGAGGCGCGCCTCATTGGGCGTCGGCTTACGTAACGCTCGTCAGAGCCACGTCGCAATCTTTCCTCCGCAACCATCTAGTGATTCTTTCTCAATCCAACATACAACCATGGTCAGTGGCTTCAAGCTTTGAAGTACGCCTTTAAAACGAAGACTAATGCGATTTTATCTCAGGCGGCAGCAGCAGCGTCGGATTCCGTACCTGTCGAAACGGGTCATGAGGACATGATCGTGAGTTTTAGCAGCTTGAAGAAACACAAAAGACGCGTCTAACGAGGCTAAATTTTGGATTTGGTAGCATGACGCGCAAATGGACTACTACGGGAAGAGACTGGCTACCTGTTCGTCGGATCGTACAGTCAAGGTGTTCGATGTCGTTGACGGAGAGACTCAGCGGTCAGGTGGTGGGCAGACTCTGAAAGGGTGCGGTTTCTCTTGTTATAATCCGTATTACGCATGTATGCTGAATGTATGCTGGTATTTTCTTACAGACATACTGGACCGGTATGGCAAGTCGCCTGGGCCCACCCAAAATACGGTCATATCCTCGCTTCCTGCTCATATGATGGCAAAGTCCTCATCTGGAAGGAACAACAAGGACAGGGTGCTGCTAGCGGTGCTTGGAACAAGGTCAAAGAGCACACTCTGCATACTGCATCCGGTGCGTAGTCTTCTACGCTACCCAGGAACGCTCGTAGCTGAAGGTTCCTTATTGTTCTGCAGTGAACGCTGTTTCTTGGGCACCTCACGAACTGGGCGCCATGTTAGCTTGTGCATCATCAGATGGCAAGATTTCCGTTTTGACTTTCAAAAGTGCGTTCCTCTCCGCCTATTTTTCTCCATTCAATGATGTAACCTTGTTTCCTCAGACGACGGCCAATGGGGCGCGGACATCTTCAACGGTCACGCCATTGGCTGCAACGCCGTCTCCTGGGCCCCAGCCACTCAACCCGGCTCCCTAATCACCCCCAACCCCTCCACCCTCCCCAATGCTCCCCCCTCATCCACCTCCACCGTCAAACGCTTCGCCTCCGCCGGTTGCGACAACCTCGTCAAAATCTGGGGCTACCGTGAAGACTCGCAATCCTGGGTCGAAGAAGAGACCCTCGAGGGCCACACTGACTGGGTCCGCGACGTCGCATGGGCCCCGAATATTGGATTGCCCCGTTCTTACATCGCCACTGCCTCCCAGGACCGGACGGTGCTGATTTGGACAAAGGATACACCAAATAGTCCCTGGGTTAAGACGGTACTTGACCCCAGCAGTCATTTGACGAGCCAGAACCCGATGCCGCAGGGGAAGTTCCCGGATGTGGTGTGGAGAGTGAGCTGGAGCCTTGCGGGGAATTTGTTGGCGGTTAGTTGTGGGGATGGGAAGGTTACACTTTGGAAGGAGAATTTGAAGGGGGTTTGGGAGTGCGTTAGTGATATGAACAGCTAGATGGCAGCGCGACGTAGTGGATGATACCGTGTCAATCCATTTCTCTTTTCTGGCCTTCAAATTTCAAATTTAAATTCGCTGCTATTTTTCTCGTATTTCGTTGCTCATACGCTTTTTTTTCTACGATTTTGGAATTCGCGAGTCTGCAGAACATCACGTGTGCCGGCTCCCCAATACAGATGCTCATGATGTCGACACCACCACTCGATGCACCATGTCCCAAGAAATAGTTTCCGTTATCTCCATCGTTCATCGCTCTTTGCTTCAAACCACCATCTTGGCTCTCGTCTGACATCTAAGACTAGATTCCCCGAAAGACTGTACACGATGTCCATATCATACGCGACAGAAAAACAAGTCGCCGTCGCAGCTGTGCGACGCGCATGCCAGCTTACCGATTCGGTATTCAATAAACTGGTAAAGAACGAGACTCTCGTCAAGGGAGATAAAAGCCCCGTCACAGGTGCGTTTCACTCCCTTCACTCTGAACCTATCTCACTAACTGTGATCTTATCCAGTGGGCGACTACGCAGCCCAATCGCTCATCTCCCTCATCCTCTCCCGCGCCTTCCCCTCCGACCCCATAGTCGGCGAAGAAGACTCCTCCACCCTCCGTCTCCCCACGCCCTCCAGCATCGAAATGCGCACACGCATCCACACCCTAGTGAACGAAGCCGTCTCCGGCCCTCTCCTTTTCGGCGAGAACCCCGAATGGCTCTCTGGACCCACAACGGGCGGCACTGAGGGCGGGCAAGCACAGAGGGGGGAGGTGAGTATGGACGAGGTCCTGGATGGGATCGATCGTGGGAGGTGGGAGGGTGGAAAGGAGGGAAGGATGTGGACGATTGATCCTATTGATGGGACGAAGGGGTTTTTGAGGGGTGAGCAATATGCTGTTTGTGTTTCGTTGATTGTGGATGGCGAAGTGAAGGTTGGGGTTATTGGGTGTCCGAATTTGGGGGTTGAGAAGGATGCAGGAGTGGAGGGGAAGAAGGGGTGTATTTTCGTTGCTGTCAGGGGACATGGGGCTGAGCAGGTAGGATTCATCTTCTTGATAGGCTCCTGATGATTGCTAACATGGTGTATTTGTCCAGCTAACACTCTCAGGCGCGAACCCGACGCCTTTGTCAATTCCCACCTTCCCCGCATCTTCTGTCTCCTTCCTGGAATCTGTCGAAGCAGCGCACTCCTCACACTCCTTCAACGATAGAGTTGCATCTCATCTCGGCGTTACACATCCTCCCATCCGTATGGACAGCCAGGCAAAGTACTGTTGCCTTGCCCGAGGAGAAGGTGCCGTGTATCTGAGGATGCCGACTGGCGTTGGGTACAGGGAGAAGATCTGGGTTAGTATCGTCGTCTACTTTATCGCTCGGTCTAAACTCATCACCCTCGATGCTACTAGGATCATGCACCAGGAAGCATCCTCATTGAGGAAGCTGGTGGTATTGTCACCGACAAACGTGGTGAACCCCTCAACTTCGGTCTTGGACGAACTCTAGGAGAGAATTACGGTGTTGTCGCCGCTGGGAAAGAGGTTCACGCTAAAGTGCTGGAGGCAATCAAGAAAGCGGACGCTGATGAGGCAAAGAGCAGTTGACTGCCTGATCCACGAGGCAGTAGATTGTAATCGTACGGCACTCATTTTGGGCGCTGTGTGTTTACTGTTACTTATTGTATAAAATATTGCGTTTGTGGCCAAGAAATGTGCATCAGCCTTTCAAACATCCTATATACACGGAGCGCTGGTAACGATGGCAGGAGATTGGCGGAAGTGAATGGATCGGCGTTTTGGAACTGCCTTTGGGCGCTTGCCTCGTGTGAGATTGTCAGTGATTTTTGCCAAAAGAAAAGAACAATCTAGCATAGTCTTCTACATATATACGAGCTCAAGATCCTGTTAAATCCCAACAACAGAACCTAGAAGTCACCTTGAATTTGAATCCGTCGCGTCCAGGAATCCTGGCTTGTTACTGTGTGGCTGTGCGGCCTGATTCATCAGTGCCTGTGTCTGTTTTGTCGGCAAGACGGTACCTCCATCAACCAAACTCCACTCCTTCTCCCACTCAGCTGTGAACACGACTTTAACTTTCCTTTTAACCCTTCTACCAGTTACACACGCGTCCTCCTTTTTCTTTCTCTGTACAAAAACTGGGCTTGTCTGTGACCAACCAAATTTTTGATTACTTGAACCCGAAATGGCCAACTTGTGCGTTTACTTTGTTTAATTTAGGTCGTCTGGACGCTTTGAGGGCGCGCGACTGATTTGGTGTTGAAATCGTACTGACTTTGGCTTTCATTGTTTTTTTAGTATTGATGTGCTTTCTCTCCTTCTCGTACGTTTGAATTGCTTGTATCGCAGAGTGCACTGGACTGACTGGATGACGACATTCTGCTCCCCACCCTCTGCCCTCAACTCGCATTGGAATAGACCCTCGGCGTCGTTGGAGGTGTCATTTACGCAGTGGTGACAATAACCAAAGCCATCAAAACGCATGTTGAGACTACCAAAGAAAAGTGCGTTTCATCCCCGTATTTTGTTCCTTGACAGACGAAATTCAACGTTGGCGAAACCAATAGTCTCAAGAGCAAAGGATACACAATCTCGGATAAGGGAGTCTCAATCAAGACGAACAAGAGGTTTGACAGGGAGGACTATGTCGATGCTACACAACGGTGAGTACTTGCGGGACATTCGAACCTCCGGGTGTAGTTTACATGTCACCCATCCACACGCCCATTGCTCGCTCGCTCCTTCCTTCTCCCCGCACACCTACTGACCTCTCCTCCTCCTTACTTCTTCCCAGCGGCCTCGTGAAAGCCATGGGCGCAACCTCCTTTGGCCAATCCAAATTCAAACACGACTCACCCACAAGCTCGACCTCGGCCTACTCCACCTCCGGGTCTGCAGGTTCATCTCAGCTCTCGTCTCCCCCGATTATCAAGAGATCTTCGACTGCGGGGTCGATGGGGAGCTTGGGGTCGGAGAAGGAGAAGGAGAAGAAGAAGATTAGGAATCCGTTCAAGAGGACTGGGAGCCAGGCGTCGTGAGCCTTACGCGTATAGTCACTGCAAGCCTCGACTGCCGCAGTGGTGGCCTTGTTGCGTGTAGATACGACGGGGCATGGAGCTTGCGGAAAAAAGGGAAAGGAAAATCATCTAGTGGGATCGGGGAAAACAAGAAGATTCCCACCTCACATGTCTGGCTGGCTGTATACTGGTTGTACACTTCAGGGGGTTGTGCCGATCTATCATTGTGGTCTAGGGTTCTAAAAGGCGAAGAAAGAATATCTATTACTGTTACACACCAAAAACGCGGACGTTGTCTTGATAGTCATATACAGTCATACTTTGCTACAAGCTTACGTTTGGATTAGAAGGATCCTAGTAGGTATATTGGTATACCTCAGACACGAAAAGATCGTTTTAGCTCTCCGTTCGTTATCTTTATTATCATTTTTGTTGTATTTAATATTTAATTCATTCCAACTCAATCCAATCTGAATCCATACAAGTTCAATTCATCGAAATCACACCGTACACGATTGACCAACTTAGGCAGCAATATGCCCCCTCCTCCCTACCGCAAGCCAGCCATCCTCTCAAACCACGCAACGACCCCAGCAACCTTCCTCACCCCCGCATCGCTCGCTCCAAGCCTCAAATCCGGCCTCAGCCTCGCATCTTCTCTCACCCGCGGCATCGTGCGGTAGCAGATTTGAAGCCGAGAGCCTAAGGAGGGTGAGGCTGTTAGGTGGGGTGGACCACCTGTTGAGGTGCTGGTAGTCCCTGCGCCTGTTGGGGAGGGTCCGGGGGTGAATGTTACGTCTAGGAATTGAGAGATTATTATGAGTATGAGTGTAGCTTTGGAAGAGGTGAAGAAGGGGGGAGGGAGGAAAGGACATACTCTCGATATACACCACATCCCCCCTCCTCACACCATCCCCCACCTCCTCCTGTCCCCCCTCACCCTCACCCGAATCGGAGATACCACCCCAATCATCGGCGACCTCCCTCCACGCAGTTAATTTGCATATCCTTCCCTCCTCGTCTCCCAGGACCATAGTTAGTATACCCACCTCCTTACCCGCGTCTGGACCCTTTTTGAGCGTGATGCCCGAGGGCCCGTCGACTTCGAGGATGGCGAGGAGGAGGGAGAATTTGGTCTTAGCCCCACTGTGACCAGCCTGATGCTGGCGAGGGTGGGGGTGGACAGCGAGGGACCCCAGTGAAGTCAACGAGTGGAGGGAGAAATGGAATGTAGGGAACTGGGCGATGGACGCGCTGGAGGAGGTGTTATAGGTTTGATCCTGCGTCTCGAACTCTTCTTGGGTTTCGTAGAACCCTGTTCCGGTGGTTGTGTGATCGTGGGTGGTGGTATATAAGAATGAAGGACCAGCGGTGGTGACGATTCTGGATGGTGCCGTTTCCGACGCCGCAGTGGGGGGCCAGGTGTATATTGTAGTTTGCTCTATTTTCATTCGCGTAAGCACTTCGGTCGAAGAGAAAAAACAATCTGTTGACCTACCCCCTCTCGTGGTATACCCCTCATTCTCTTCCATCCGGTCCCCATCTTCCTCGTCTATTTCGAGTTCAACCCCGCCCCCCTCGTCGGACTCGAATATCGCACCGCGATAATACATCGACACCCTTTGACTCGCGGCCTCCAGTGCATCAGGCGGCAGAATGACCACAGACCCTTGAGTGAAGCTACCGTGGCTTCGGCCGACCAAACTTCGACTGAGGAGGGTAGATTTCCGCCTCAGACTCACGCTTGGCCTGGATCGGATGGAGCCTGCGCCGTGTCTCTCGGGCTGACTCACGCTTGGAATCGCGGTTATGCCCTGACAAGCATCGAGAGAAGGATCAGAGCGAGTATCCTGAGGACGTGTGAGACGCGTGCTGATTGCACTTGGGATAGTAAATCCGAAGCTCGGGTTGGGAATTGAGGTGTCGGAAGTAGTGGTAGATTCCGCTCGTAGGGGTTCAACTCCAGGCCGTATTTCAGATTCAAGCTGATCGATAGAAGCAGAAGAAGGACCAGCACTAGAACCAGCACTAGCAACAGTGGAGGCGCTAGAGATAGTCCGCCATTGCCGTTGGTGCTCCAAGTCTGATCCTGGATCTTTGGACAAATCAGCAAGTGTGGGGGCCCCTAGGAAGACACGGTACATTCCCAGACTCTATTTCAAATGTTCACCCAATTCAAAGTCTTATGAAGACGAATACCAGACCTAAAACTGACACGCTCAGTCTCAATGATAGATGTGACGCGTCCATCATGGACCACCAACGCGTCCCAAATGGACCTGCCTCATAATCATTCTTCATTTTCCACGTTGTTGTTGACAACGACTCGGAATCATTCAGTGATATCACCGACAATTGTTCGATGGTTATCCTCTTTTCGCAAATTGCCTACCGACGAACGGCCAGTAACGGCGCCGTTGACGATCGAAAATATGCACTTTGATTTACGTGGTCAGGAATTGTCTCCGTCGAAAATTTTACGAACAAAGGGACCTAGCGGACTTTCGCAGCTCAATTCTCGAAAGTTCTCCGTACAGCAAATCTTGTGCATGAGGTACAGGTCCCGAATTTCTGCCGAGACACCTATGTACATAACCAATTGAATTTAGACTTGCAAATGGAACTTCTGAACTCTCCCTGCATAGCCAACGAACTTTGTGCGCTAGAGCTCAGGGACCGGTCTTCTAATTTGAAACCGGGACAATATGAATGATCAGAACCATCAAAACGGCGAACTTTGTCCCTGGGTCTTCCGGAAAAAGCTGTGATTCCCTCTCTCCGTCCGTACGACGGGCAGCTCCCATCTTCATGCTTTTTTAGGGCTTCAAAGTCCAATTTATGCTGAAAATTTGGGGCTCACCAGTTTGCTGGGAGGTCTGGAAACGGGGAAATATAAGACCGCCGTCCCGAATTATCAGCTCCATCTCAAATCCAGCGCCACAACACGCTTTCGCTAAACCTCTTACGGATGCGACAACACATAATGGTTCGATCCCCTCCACCCGACCCTAGGGCACCTTAAGGGACACCAAGGGAAATACAGTCGTCATGTGTGGGCGCTAGCAAGATCAGGCGAAGATCCTTACTCACCATGCTCAAATGGCGTGCTCCCCGGCTATCGAGTGCTCCCTCTTCGCCACTCTCATGACTCTTGGCCTGTCCATCATCATCTTCCAACAGAAGCAAGAGAAGTTCATATCATCGACGAAGCAGCAAGTATCGTTCAGTAATCTTGAGGATATTTAAACGCCCTCCAGCACATGGTAATCGACGAGTGGATGGGAATGCCGATACTTCACGTGGTTAAGTCTGTCTCCAGTGAGTGTTTCCTGCCTTTCTGTAACGCGACAAACCTTACGTTCCTGTTCTTGTAGTTGGGGCGGTCTGCTTCCACGGATACGAATGGATTTGCAACCTAGCATTCGAGGCAGAGTACATGTGGACGTGAGTCGGGAGCGTTTATTCCCCCTCGTTCCCAGGTTCTCACCTTTTTATACGCAGCAAACCCGCCAGTTGGATTAAATTTCAGTATCTGTGGTCCCGATATGTGGGCCTTATCGGGCAGATGTAAAATTTCTCTTTCGCTTTATGAAACAGTGGGCGTCTAACTGGACCTACACAGTATCAATCTAATCCTGTTGGTTCATTTCGAGCATTCCAGATCTGTCCCGCAAGAAACTTGCACCGGTTTCTTCAAAGGACAAATCCTTCTTGCTCTTTCCCAGTCGTTGACGCTGCAAGTCACAACCGCCGTGCGAGGTATGGTTCCAGTCGAGTTCGGTTGACAGCAGTTTTCTAACCTTCTTCCCCTTAGTTGCGGCCGTGTACGAGCGCAAGCGGAGCTACATTATCTTCCTGGCATTCCTTGTTACCGCCGATGTGCTAGCTACTGCGGTGTTGGAATTTATTGCCGTCGAGAACGTCCGCACCAAGGGGCCATGCATCATGCTTAACCTCCCGACTTTTGCCGCAGCTATTCCGTACGTCATGGCGTTGCTAACATCATAAAATTGTCCTAATTCTCCTCGTAGTTGCGTCAATCTCTGCACGCAGCTGATTTTGTGGTCACTCACAATTGCTGGGTCCTATCCCAACAAACGTGCACCGCTTGGGACGCTTGTGTTGAGGGATGGAACGAGCATTTTCATTGCTCTTGCTGGTACGTTCCTGGCTACTCGTTGTGTGGAAATACTCATTGATTCTTGTCAGTTCTTTTGGGAGGTATGCTCGCGCAAACCTACCTAACCCCTCGTGGTCGCCATGACCTTCCTCCCGAAGCGTGTCAGATACTCTACCCGTGAGTGCCAAATCACCTTTTCCTCTGCACCCATTCTAATCGGGCCGCCTTCGCATTGCAGGCTTGTCATATTGGTTACAACCACGGCAGTGCGTATCTTTCTCGACATCAGTGGAGCTCCAGCACTAACGTGAACCTCCAGAATTGTCGACTCATCCGAAATGTGGATGCTTTCTCGAGGAAGGAGGATCAAAGACAGAATAGGATCGCACCGGAACCACAGGGCTCGGATAGCGTAGTTTTGGATACCATCGTTTCAGACGAATCGTCGTATGCCAGTGACGAGAGTATCCGCTGCTGAGCTTTTCGACGTATACTTGTGCGAGTTCTCTTCTTTACTTTTCACTCTCGTTAATTCCTTCTATGGCACACACTCTTTTGTAGCATACGTCCTGGCTGTATCATACCTTTCGATTATGAAATAATACCCCACCTTACATGCTTTAGAATTCTGGAAGCTGGTCCGTCTGTCGTGTGACACTGCCAAGTGACCCCTGCTCCCCCTTCACTCCATACCGCGAAGTGGTTCCGGAAACTAGGCCTAAAGTTTATCATAAACGTAGGTGACATGATGTCATTCGCTGGTAAGTCCCCTCCTAGTTTAGATTTAAAAGACTGGATGGAGAGCCACAATACACTTTCCAGTCAATTTCACAAATATGCAAGCAACTGCCAACAAGTTTCAAGAAGTACGTTTCCTCGCCGGCATTTTTCTGTTGTTCTGATCATGATATCAGTATCTGGGTGAAATCCCCACCGACACAACTCCGCAATACAAACATGATCCTTCTGGCAAGACGATGAAGGCACTTGCTTGGTTCGGTACCAAAGACGTGCGGATGGTGGACGCGCCTATCCCAGACATCACGGAGGACAATGACGTGATCCTCAAAGTCACCGGCACCACTATCTGTGGCTCGGACCTCCATTTGTGAGTAGCGTTCGCCGATTCCCCGAAACTTACTCATTGTACGCCGTTAGATACCATGGCGAGATTATGGCTCTCCAAAAGGGAGACATCCTAGGCCATGAGGTGAGTCGTTGACCGGGGTTACACGAGACGAGCCTTTTCAACCAGCATCTATTATAGTTCATGGGAACGGTCGAGAAAGTTGGCAAGAATGTAACGAATCTTGAACCGGGCCAGCGCGTCGTAGCGTCTTTCCAGGTCGCCTGCGGTAAATGCGAATACTGCCAGAAGAAGCTCTCGTCTTTCTGCGATCGCACAAATAACTCTTCGTGGGTCTCCTTCTATATACTCGTTGGCAAATTTCGGTGCTAAGCAATGTACCACAGGCTCCAGAATTATATGTATGGCCAGCGTGATGCTGGGTTCTTCGGCTACTCTCATTTCACTGGCGGCTTCCCTGGTGGCCAGGCTGAATATGTTCGAGTTCCATTCGGCAACGTTAATCTCCTGCCTATCCCAGATGATGTCACTGATGAGGAAGCACTTTACCTCTCCGACATTCTACCAACCAGCTATCATAACGTCGTGGACACGGGCGTGAAGGAGGGTGATACTGTCGGTATTTGGGTGCGTTACGTGCTATTCGGCTTGCGAAGGGAACTCAAACAGGTGTTACAGGGCTTAGGTCCAATTGGTATGTGCGCAGCGAAGTGGGCCAAGCTGAAGGGTGCCTCTCGTATCATTGGCATCGACCGAGTTCCCGAAAGGGTCGCCTTCGCCGAGAAGCAAGGTGTGGAGACTATCAATTTCGACCAGCATCCTGACGTGGTCAAGAGGGTCTATGAACTCGTACCTCGTGGGCTGGATGTGGCATTGGACTGCGGCATGTTTTCTTCCAGAAAAATTGATTTGGGCAACTGTTCTAACTGCCAACTATAGGTACTCTCCATGAACCGAAGTCCATAATCCACAAAGTTCAGAAGACTCTCATGCTCGAAACTGACGTTCCCGAGACTATTAACGAGATGATCATGTCTGTCTGCAAGATGGGACGTTGTGGCATTATCGCTGCCTATGCCGGCTTTGCAAACGGCGTCAACGTTGGGGCTCTTATGGAGAAGGGCGTCCGGTACGATCCCTCTGCGTTCACCTTCTAGTCGGTATCTCACCATTCCATTTTCAGGCTCATCGGCAACGGACAAGCACCCGTTCACCTCTACTGGGAGGAAATCTTGAACGATTACATCAAGACGAAGAAGTTCGACCCCACATTGTGAACTCCGTCATACCTGAACTTGGACAATGGAATGCTGACATAGTCTTTTCTAGCATTATCACCCATCGCGTCAGATTGGAGGAGATGCCTCGGCTCTATCAAGCATTTGATCAGCGCAAAGGAGGTGTTGAAAAGGTGTTCGTTGAGACGCAATTCTCTTCTCCACCTAGTGCAAATTGCCCTTCTGTTACTCGTGTGGCGGACTGGGCGAAGTAATGTGGGATGAACTTCGAAGGCGTAACCTGTACGATAGGAATAAAAAGCTTGTATCATCATAGTTGTATGGAAATAGGAGCTTGTGAACTGCATTGTCGAAAAACTTCGTGCAAGAAAATTGGTCTACAAGGCAGAGCTTGATGGGTAATCACAGTACATATGTATAATCCAATAGGTATCCAAGATAATACAACAACAAAAAGTTTGGATGAACATCCGAATAGGTATTACAGGACAATAACAGGACACAGATCAAGTCGAAACCCGCTTCATGCGTACCCAAATATAACGCCAAATAAATCCTTCCAACCCTTCTTTACAACCACCTGCCATCCACCCCCATACTCCTGAGACAACCACTCCAGATACCGTGCGTCCACGCTGCTCAGCGGGCCTAGCTCAAAGGCCATGATATCCTTCGGTGTCAGAACCACTGTCGAATCAGGTCCTGGCGGTGGTTGTGGGCTACACGGAATGAAAGACTCCAGCATCGAAAGTTGGAAGCACGCATGCGCATGGAAGGTTTGCAGGAGGGCAAGTGCAGTCGATGGACGTGACTCATTCCTCTCCTGTGTATCTTCTTCGTACCCCTCCGAGTCGTTTGAACCGTTCTCCTCGATTTGAGAAGAGGCTGAGGACGCCTGCCTGGATTTGCCCAACCCGAGCGTCCCCACAACGGCGGCTTTACTGCTGGACCAGGACATCCCACTGCTCCTCTTCATCGGCTTATCCCTTGTAGGACTTGCGGGCAGCTGCAGTTCAGAAGTCCCAGCACCTCTGGCTCCACTACCGCTCGCAACCGGCGTCGTTGGCGCAAGCGATGGTCGTCCCTCAATCCCCATCCCCAAATTCCTCATAGACAAGCTCCCCGTCAAGCTAAGGTCGTCGTCTCCTTCCAGCTTGATTTTACCCCAATTCTCAGCCCCGTCGGCAGTGGAGTAAGATGCCGTTGAGTTGCCTCGCCAAGAGCCCATCCACAGGCCAGCGCAAATGATGCAAACGTCTTCATAGATTCTCCAAGCGTCCGTCCAGGGAGAGGCTAGTTTGGATTTGAGACCACTGTCGCCGGTACTGGAAGGTCCACAGCACCCGTGGTGGGTATGGGCGTCCGCATCTAGTTGTAAGATGCGGTCTAGTTCATTCCACTGCAAGCGATGCGGTTCAGCGTCAGGGCTCTAAAACCGTTGAGGGAAGGAACGCTTACAAGTCGAATATCGCTCCACGCGAATCTAATGGTAGATAGACGATGGACGGGTCTACTGCTTGTTCCAGGTTCAACTGTCGGAGGTACGGGTTTTGAGGCGTAAAATGTCGGTCGTGTTGCTTTGTTGGGTGTCGATGTCGTAAGGTCAATAAGAAGGTCGTAACAATGTGGTTTCTCCAAGAATATAGCATCAGTAGTACCTAAACTAAGATGAACATCCAAATCTTCAACAAAGCAGAACTGGTAATACTCACAAGCTATCCAGCCACGGCCAGAAGCGTTTTCCGTTTGGAGGCGATCCATGTCCGTTAGAGTCACCATCCCTAGAACATTGATAGGACTGGCGTGTTTCCCTTTCAGGCGACCTGGTGGTGGCGTAGTGCTGCCCGCAGTAGAAGTTTGCTGGATTTCATAGCATATGTCCGCAGCGACCTGGCAGAGGATACACGCCGCTTCTACCGGAGGCAATGTATAGATGAGTATCCGCCGTCGTGTTAACACGTATTTGTATAACGTGAGACAGGAGGGACCTAGAATGCGTAGGAGATGTGGAAGGTGGTGTGTCGGGTTTGTTTGTGGAACATCGGGATTGGACTAGGTATTCATAGATGTGATGTCAGGAGTGGAAGAATAGACAGGGACAACAATGGTACCATACCTGTATGGTTAACTCATCAATCCACCCACCCCAGTCGCCGGTTCTATTGTCTGGACCCCTGGCTTTCCGTTCTTCAAAGAAAGTTCGGGCAGAGTCCCAGTGGCTCTCCGTTGGCTGAAGGAGACCGGATGATTCACATTGGGCATAAATTAGGTCAATGAGTTCTTTGAGATGGGGAACATGCCTCCATGGCCGAGGTCGGTCTGATCTGGCTAGGAGGATGCCCAGGGATGAGAGACGGAAGCCGCGATGACCCTGTTCTACGGTTTTTCTTCGCCGAAAAATGCAGACGCCATGCTGGCTATCCTTCGTGAAGTAACTGAGGAGGAAAGTTGGTGAGCCATACTGCGGGGCAACCCAGCGACATACACGACGTCTTGTTCTACGAGATGCAATCCGCTCGGCAAGGCGCTGAACTCCAAATTATCGAGGTTTAGGTCTTGAAACCACGTTCAGTCATGTATACGCATATAGACAGCAGTTGCGCACCTTCGCTGGCTTTTAGCGACCAGTCAATCGTATTGCCTTGCGTTGGATGAAATGAGGCATGGAATATGGCAACTACTCCGAACCTCTTGGTCAGTGACGGCTCAGAGTAATGTAAAGTCGGTCTGGGGCGACATACCTAGGTCTTGCGGCAGCTTCCCTTTGGAGTCCGCAGTCATTTGGACCAAGGGGGTCCGTTCGTTATGGTCGTCAGTGAGCAAGGGCTTTTCGTGGATGTTGGCAAAGCCGGCACGAGTCACGCTCTGTATGTACGTCACACCGTGACATAATAACTTTGTACTTTCGACACGATCATGGCAGCGCAAGGTCAAACTATCAATGTCAATGATCTCGACGTTCCACAGCTCGTCGATGTCCGCAAGCAGCTTGAAGAAGTAAGCAGAAAGTGCTAGAAGAACTGGATCCCTGACAGACATTATCGAAGGAATTGAATCACCTTACAAATTCTTTCGCACAACTCAAGCAAGCACAAGCCAAGTTCAAGTCTTGCATAGATAATGTCGCCGAAGTCAAGCCAGGGAACGCAGGTACTATGCAATACAATAACTTATATGAACGTAGTATTGAACCTCTACTCTCCCAGATAAAACCATCCTCATTCCTCTCACGAACTCGTTGTACATTCCTGGCAAGCTCTCAGATCCAGAACATGTCGTCGTAGACATCGGGACAGGTTATTACGTTAAGAAGGTGAATCCACCCAACCTAATATATAGATAATCTGTCTCATTCATCTTAGACACGACCTCAAGCCACAAAATACTACGCCGACAAGGTGGACTTTATTCGTACCAATCTGGAAAGTCTAGAGGAGACGATACAGAAAAAGAGAGATAACATGAACTATCTGACCAGTATACTACAGTCAAAGATCTCAGCCCAGACGCAAACGAAGACTTAGTGTCACTGATAATCCGCCAGTTCTTTGATCATCCTACGCGTGACCTTACCCATGAGTATCGACGATGCTTTTGGCAGATATTGCCCTGGCGACAGAAGTTACGATCACATTACGGTGAGTATGTACGAACGTCACGTCGGACTCAAGGCACGATTCGGACAATCAATTCAATGACAGTACGGAACTGCCTGTGAGCCGCCTACCCAATTTAATCGCAATGTGCCTTGCCCAGACACCGACACCATTCCTGCCGCTTCAGGCGGCTCAGCAGGAGGTTCATCGACGAGATCCGGGTGGTGAAAACATCGCGGAATGAACTCCCAACGTGCATCACTATGCTTGCGCGTATTTGAGCAGTTGGCAGAGCAGCAGTTGGCTTGCGCAAGTCTTGGCGGAAGCTATTATACGGCCGACGAGGCCCGTATGCTTCCGCGGATACTTGTTCGTCAGTTCAGCTTCATTTCAAGTAACTCTCGTCTCGAGGGGGCTGTCGTCAGGGTAAACAACCTTCGTGGCTCAAGTTCAAGAGGAGGCGTCAATTCATTCCTGACTTGCTCGTGCCTTCGCTTCCGAGATGCCGGTGACAGCTCTGGGATGCGTCTACCACAGCGCAGGAGATAGCATTTCAGAATTGCCCCTATGTTGAGAACTTGGACGCCAGGGAAGCCTCAGTGAATCACAGAAAGATAGAGGACAATTTCGGGGGCAACTGCAAAGATGTTTCCCGGCAACCTCCTCCCAGCTATCTGCGGAAGCAGTTGGCCTTCAGTCACACAGTCGATGACTGGATGCTAGGCACTGGATCGACAACGTCCTCGCCACAGAGTGCGGAAGTGCAGGGGAGCAAGGCATGCACCAATGTGCCGGCGGCAGATCCCGTTAAGCGACGGATGAGTTTGTGATCTTTTCTCACGCACCTCAGGGCATGCTGCACCAGAAACCTCCAGAGTTTTGCCAACAGTACAAGTTCGAATCAGAAGCTTCCTTGGGTATTTGTTAGCTCATCGTGGTTGCAGAACCCGTTTTATGGGAGCTCTTGAGCCAGCTGTTGCGCAACCTACGGAACTATCTCGGAGCCCTTACGACTTCTACTGAGAGCTTCGTTGTGTGCCACAATATCCTCGGAAAGATCACCTGCAGGAACCTTGGCGGGGATCCTCGGCAAGGGCTATCCGATTTTCAGTTCTTATGTTTACCTGGGCCTGCATTTCGACCTCCAGTTTGAAGCGACGTCTTCGGCCTCATTCTGTCAAGGAATTAATAAATGTCAATGACTAACCCACGCGGTCATTGCAGCCTCTCTTCCTCCTCTGTCACGGTGTAGTAGACTCCCGAATCGACACTACGGGGACGTTGGATTAGCAAGTCCACAGGGGGCCCCTTTTCTTCAGCTATGGAAGGCTTTGGTCCATCCCTACCTACGGTGTTGACCTCCGTATCATGTGTGTTATGCCTAATTTTTGTCTCGTGCCAGTGGTTCTGACCCTTCGTAGATGCGATGCTCGCTCTTCAGATTTGTGACTGGTTCAACGGTCTGCCATTTGAGATCGGCTTCGTCTGGAGGTGAGCCCCATTTCTCCAGCTCTTGTAACAACTGTCCTGAACCACACCAACAGGAAAGGATGGTCGCTTCCCAAAGGCTTGTATGTCTTCTCTCAATATGTTTCACTTGCGGCGCAGATGTGAGCATCTCTCAGCCCCATTGACCTTTTCAGAACTCTAAGCCTATTCCACAGTATGAACATACTCGCAATGAGAGAACTCTTCAAAAGTGACGAAACAATATTACCAAGGCTAAGTTGTCAATCCTGGTACATGTTTGTGGTCGTTGTCGCCGAACTCCTCCTCGTTTCGCTCGAGATTGCTATCATCCATCGAGGTAAGCTACAACGTTCCTTTCTGTTCGCGGTGCTCTTTCACCACGCTTTCCTCGCACTAGTTTACGCCATGTTCGACAAAAGCAAGAGTCTCCTGACTCTCCTGCTATTGTTGGTCCTGAGCGAGTTGACGGTGGTCATCACCCTTCCCCTTAAATATTTACTGCGAGACGAAGTTGTTGGGAAGGCTTGTGAAGTGAGCAACCACATGCCTCTAATCGTCCTGGTGATACCGTGAGCCTCCTCAGTATATCTTACATATCGGAAACTGAAAAGGAGCAGTATATTTCAGGTGGCGAACCAGTGCCTGTTGTTCTTCCTCCAACTCTCCAAAGTAGGGATTAAAGGAGTACCTATCTTGTCACTTATGATCAAGGACGGAGCCCTGCTTTTCATGTCGTGTTTCGGTGCGTTCATCTAATGCCTTACGAAGTCGGGCTGAACTAACTCTCTCGTAGTTCTCATGGGCGCAGTAAGCGTCCAAATTACGCTGTCCAGCCTGAACTTCGTCTCACCGCATGCGTACCATGGATTGTTTCCGGTCTACGTGGGGATAATATCTATTCTTGTGAGTCCCTGCTGGTAGACTCTGCTTGACCAAGCCTGACAAGATCATAGACGTGCCACTTGATTCGACATATGGAAGAAGCATCGCGGGCGCGATCCTCTGCGGCCACTGATGCAGCCTCTTTCCTACTCACCTCGATTGCCGCCACCTCCGTCACTGAGTCTATCTCAACTGCCGATTCACATACTCCGTCCGACACCTCAGCCTCAGCATGTACCTCCTCGGACAACCCCGTACACCCTCAGTACACTATCCCATAGCGGCAACCTCAACTGAGTTGGCAATTTCACGAGGAGTTGCCAGGAAAATTACCTCAAATTTCAAGGCTTAGTGACTTTCATCGACAGCTTTGTTGGCATGGGCCCTGGAACAACGTAGTCAGCATAGACAAGGTCTCGTATGGTGTATTCTGGGGGATCAGTAGGCTGATTTGGTGGCACAAGCCTGGCTTCTGCCAACCGATGCCCGGATATTAAACACGTTCTTCCGGTGGTCGGTGAACTAACGGTACCAGTACTACCTCAGCGCTTCGACCGCGCAATCTTTAGTACAGATGTATTATATGTCACCCAATTCGTTCTCTGAATACCGAGAATACGGGGTGCGTTCCTCCAGAAATTAGAAACGCAATCTAGTTTTGAATGCCTGGATGTCAGCTGGCCGAATTTATCTCAGATTGTTCGGCCCATGCGAGATTTTGCATCCCATTAGTTCTCGATAATTTTTTTCCAGGTTGAATATCTTGCTTTGCCCACGCAATCTATTCTCTCCAACACCAGGATAATCACCAAAGAGATAGCGCCGAATACCGATTTAGAGAGAAACAGCGACTCATACGCTTGGTGGCTCGTCCATGACTGCATTCGAGCCCGAGGGCTTCCAGTTATTTCTACAGCCGAGATGCCGTAGGCAGGCCTGGGTGAGCCTGTCGCGCTGAGAGTTTTAGCGCTGTCCCACTACCATAGATTCAGTTCAGAAAATGTAGAAAGGATGCATCAATTGCCACAAACGGCGGATCCCGGCGGAACTTCATATTTGCCGACCGACTCAAAGTGGGACCCAACCGTCCTTTTCACCTGCCAAAGTCCAAGTTCGTCTTCAAGCTTCGAGAGTTGGTGGATGCAAAGTTGACAAGTATGGTACTGTACCGACTTTGGCTCATAAGCCAGTTGTTACGCCTCCCATCGAGCTATCTCGGAGCCCCTCTTTCGCCACTAGGTTTGCATGCTAGTGTAGTGCACATCCCTAGGACGAGCCTTGACGGGGGATCGGGGATCGCCAGGTGTCATCCGAGTCCTTGTGCCTACCCAACCCTGCCAGTGTGTTTTATCTTCCGTTTGAAGCAGTAGCTTCAGACCCGTCCTGGAGATGAATTAAACAGCCAACCGCTGGGTTGTCCTAGGCTTCTTCTTTTCTATCCCCTAGTCACCTCCCGGTTCAAGGCTACGAAGACATCGAATTTGTCCTTCCATAGGGGTCCCACCTCGTCAGCTATGGAAAGCCTTGGTCCATCCCTCTCCACTGTGTTGACCACTGTCTCCTGTGTGTTATGCCTCCTTTCGGGCTCGCGCTAGCTAACCTTCGTAGATGCGATGCTTGCTGCCCAGATTTGTGACTGGTTCAAAGCTTTGCCATTCGAGATCCAGTTTGTCTGGAGGCAGGTTTGACATCTGAAACTCCTGTAATGCTTGCCATTCATCAAACCAACAGAGGAGGATGCTCTCTCCCCAAAGGCCTATACTTCTTTTCGCAATATACTGCCCTTGCCGCACAGATGTGAGCATCCATCGACAGCATGCCAATTTTCCAGAAGTTGAAATTCTATATTCCACAGCACGAACATATTTGCGATGAGGAAGCTCTTTAAATCTGGCGGGCCCATAATGCCAATGCGGAACTGTCAAGTTTGGTATATGTTTGTAATCGTTGTCTCCCAACTTCTTCTTCTATCGCTCGAGATTGCTCTTATCCATCGAGGTGAGTCTCAGCGCTACTTCACATGTGGGACTTTGCCTAACTACCTCCCCCGCACTAGTTTATGCGATGTTTGGTCAAAGCAAGAGCCTTCTGACCCTCCTGTTACTTTTGGTCCTGAGCGAGTTGGCCGTGGTGATCTCCCTTCCGCTAAAATTTCTACTTCGAGACGAAGTCGTTGGGAGCGCTTGCGAATTGAGCAACCACATGCCTCTAATCGTTCTTGCCATACCGTGAGTGACTCCGCTATCGTTGGTGAAGCTGCAAACTGAGAATGATGTAGTGCCCTCCAGGTGGCGAATCACTGCATCCTGTTCTTCCTCCAACTGTCCAAAGTTGGCATCAAAGGTGTACCCATCTTGTCGCTCATGATCAAGGATGGGGCCCTGCTTTTCGTATCATGTTTCGGTGTGTGCAATCAAAGGCCATGGGATAACGCTGAACTAAATCTGCTCCAGTTCTCATGGGCGCCGTGAGTGTGCAAATAGTACTGTCTAGTCTGCAACATATTTCACCACTTGCGTATCATGTACTGTTTCCGATCTATGTTGGGATAATATCTGTTCTTGTAAGGTTTTCGCCAATAACACGTTACTTGGTGAAGACTGACACAGTTATAGACATGTCATTTGATACGGCACATGGAGGAAATATCGCGAACTCAAACCTCTGAAGCTAGCGAACCCGCCTCTGTGGTACTCACTTCAATTCCTCCCACTTCCGTCCCTGAGTCTATCTTCACTGCCGACCCACATGCACCGTCCAACCCATCATTGCGTACATCATCCGACCTCTTTCCACATACACAACTTCGTGTCGCGCAGTGACACTATCTACAGCATTGACCAGCCTTCGGAAAACCGCTGGAACATGACCTCGAATCTGCACCAATGCTGCACCCTTGAGAAGATTGTCGGGATTCAGTCATCAACCATGCGTCCCAGAAAACAAGTCGCCTTCAGCATGCCTTTGCCAGTGGACACCACCACGGTGCTGCATAATGCCACCTTTCTCCCGACTGACAGCTAGGCAGGCTACAAGAGGTTGGGCCTCTACTTTGATATCGAAATGATCGTCACCGATTGCGATAGGTGGAACGCGATCCTCTGTACATACCCTTGTATCTTTTCGTGTTCTTCGAGCACTAGATTCGTTCCCATACATACTGAGCATGCCACACGCCCACCCCTCAGTGCCACCTCCTGGTATCGCTTGAACTTATCGCAGGCCTAGTCCCAAATGCTATTTGAGGTTCTCAAGACCCTGTACATCTCTTCGGAAGTCCCTGAGCCCTGTCTTAAGCCCATGGACGCGATAACTCCATTCATGTCCAAACCAAATCTCACTTGCTCGCCCTTGTGGGTCTTCTAGGAATCAAGGAATAATAATAAGTGATAATCAACTTCCAGGCAGGCTTGTATAAAGTCAGGTTTTGTGAAGCGCTGCCATATTTCAACGTCACCAGGAATCAGCGAAACCTACTCAGCTCTGGACCCACCACCCGATGATCACCCATGTCATCATTTCTGTGTCAGCTTTCGTCTAGGAGCCTGACTGAACTCCATCTTGACTAGAGACGAGTGCCGATTGGAGCTCAGTAGATCAATTTCATTGAACAAACTCAGAGGGACTGGACCAAACGGTTATCCTCAGGAAACCGAACAGAGATTGCCGATCTCAACTCGCTCATTGTGAAAAAGCAGAAGGATCTCGGGAAATTTCCCCTGGCAATTTCTCTGGTGGTATACCATGTCCGACCACTGAACGACTCGGGGACTCAGACAACAGAGTAAATTCACGGTTCAATCCCTTCAATCCTACAAGGCTACGAGCATGAGCCGACTACAGTGAGATCCATCACAGTCTAGGGTAAACCATTCTACCATGTTTCTTCGGAGCTTTTGGTGCCTTCACCGTTCCCATGTTCCCATGTCAATGGGAGAGCGGGCGTCATTGACCCTGCACACACTCAAAGTGGGGAAGTGAGCTTATCAAATTTGGGCAACTTTGGCCGGGTCCCTTCTTCCTGTGCCGTACCCTTAAAGACCAAATGTGTTTTCCTTTGAGTTTCGGGGGAGACTCAGAATGCTTGCTATCCTAACCTTTCCTTAGGCCTCGAATCCCTCATGACCACTGCAATATCCCCTATAACCAAAGTATTATACTACGCTGCAGGTATGTGTCTTGCTTGCTATTTGTCAGAATGTGAACTGATGAGTCTTAAATGAAGTACCGTCTTCTGCCTTCCAAGTATGTGAATGGTTACGAAACTTGGACTTCGAGATCAAACGTGTTTGGCCGTAGGTGGATGCTCTTTTCGAACCCGGGACAGCCCATCTGAAAGCTTGGTTCGTCTAGAAAGCCATGCTGCGTACCGAAGTGGCAGTACCTCTTCTCAAGGTACATGGGCATTATCTGCCAGATGTGAGGGTACCGCTTGAATGAAAGATCCTATGTTAACCCCAAACTATTGACAGTGTCAACTTGTCAATCATTCGACCGCTATTATCGCCGTCTTCCACGCTCAAATCCAGCCATGAATGCAGGGGATGGTACATCTTTCTCTGTGTAACTTCGCAAGCTATGCACATGTCGCTGGAGGCGGTCATCATTCATCGAGGTGTGAGTCTCAGGTTATGGTTTTCTGCACATACTCACCGTATGAACAGTCTATGCCCTGTATAATCGAAGCAGAACATTACTCACCTTCCTCATATTCGCGGCCGCTTGCGAATCGACAGTTATACTTCTCCTCTGCCTTCAATTCTTACTTCGGGAGGTTGAAAGGATCGACGGAACATGCATGGCAAGATGGCTTCCTCACCGTATGCTGGGCGTTCCGTGCGTAAATCTTCAGTCGCTTCGCTTCTTTGTGGATGTTACTGAGCGTCTTCGGGGTCATGAGTAGGGTCATGCAATTATCGGTCCACACCCTCTTTTACGTGGCAACAATATGGAAAAGCGGTGTTAAGGGCGTCCCAATACTCTCGCTCGTTATAAGAGATGGGTCCTGGACGTTTGCATCTTTGTGTTGTAAGTGATGCCATGCCTGACCACTGTTCTCCCAATGACATGAAAAACAGTGATTTTCGGTGGAATGATTGCACAAATAGTCATATCTAGTCATCAATACGCAGCAGCAGCTCTCACTATTGCAATGCATCCGTGAGCTTCGCCTCCAGTGTCTTATTCTAAATTCCTGATTACATCCCCTACCAGAATCTACGTAGCTACTATCTCATCAATCGTGCGTGCCAGTATGACAATAAAATCCGTATCTTCTCCCCTGACCTGTTTATTAGACTTGCTGGCTCATTCGCAGTATGGATTGCATTTCTATGCCAGAACAAGCTGTGACGTCGGAGACCTCTGGAGAGCCATCTGGAGCACTCTTCACTAGTTTTGAGACAGCATCAGGATAACATGGACCAATAATTTGAATAATGCTTTGTGCTCTCGCCTGCTTGTATAGACCACGCCCCGACAGCTTGGCCCGATACAGCCCATTACGAAACGATAGACCGCTTTTTGGCCGAACGACGCTGGGGAGCCGTGTTTAGAGTTGAGGCTGAACAAATAATAACGGGAGCAAATGCCATGGGCAGGTTCGGGATAGATAATCTCTTACAGCGCAATTCAGATCAATACGGAATCCGCGCCTTGAAATTCTGCACGTTTGTTCATATTTGCCATTGTCCTTGATCAATGCCGATCATTGCCGACGGCATGCCGAGCGGCTCAAATCCGATGAAGCATTTTTTGAGGGCCTTTTGAAGCCGTTTCAAGGACGTTCAAGCGGAGGGCCTGTATAAGATGCAGCTATTCTGTCTCTTTGATGAGTAGAACAGCCTAGCAGAATTTCCCTGCACTGTTACAGGTAAAAACAGAGGACATATGACACGAAGACAGGCGGTGAAGGCATGGAATGACAATCTCTGACCAAAAAAAGCAGTGTATCGGTATTAGTCCATAGCTGTATATTGTTTATATATTAGAAAAGCTTCCAAGCCCTTAAATACTAATGTCCTCTGCCGTTGTCGAGCTTAATATGCTTCCTCACGTCGTCCTGAAGATATAGCCACTTTCCTTGTGGGGATGCGGGGTTTCAAACTAATGCTCGCGACTTCGCCAAAGCCAACCAAATAGCTGCAGAATTCTATGCGACGGATTCCGGATTGATATGAAGTGCGCTGTAGACCAACCGCCCCACAGAGGGTTGCTGATTGGCTGGTTTTGTTTCGGTCCCAACAGTAAACACCGTGGCTGAGGGCTGCAAAATGGGCGCTCTGAGTTGCCTATTCTGTTACTTACTGTAGTTGCCTCTGTTAACTTCAACCTACCCTAACTCCGCCTTGATCACTATCATGATGGACTGTCAAATTTCAGGCTTCAGGGCCAGCTTCGGGCCCGTTTAATCATGATGACTTTCCCTGTTCAAAAATGATTGACCCTCAAGCCTCCTCATTGGTAGCTACTCGAGTTGTAACTCACATATAAGGCCGTTCTTCGGGCTCTTCTGCGAGCGCACGCAACTTAACCAGATTGGCTCGAGACCATCATTCCCTCTTTGTTCTGTCGTATCTCGTGCCGTTCGTGTTTGTTCAGGTCTCGCGAACGATGTCATCCAATGCGGAGACTCTCTTTCCAAGTTCTGAGGAGATCCGGCTTACAACGAGCAATTTCCTTCGATATGCCTCTTGTGAGCATAGGGTTCCGGGCCAAATATAAGTAATATGACCTCGCCGATCTCACAATCCTTCAGATTCTGTTCTCACCTTTCAGGTGTACGACTGGCTGAGCAACCTCCCGTTCGAGGTTGCGAACATTTGGGGGTATGTATCAATATCGGAATGAAGTATCGGCTCGCCGTTCTGAAATTAGACAACGCTAAAGCTCATTATCCATTGTCAAGTCCCAGTATCTCTACGGACGATATATGGGGCTGATGGCTCAGATGTAAGCCCTTGCACGTCCAAGCCGAGAGGTTCATCCAAACTGACAATATCGAGGAAGAGCTCAAGCCATAGCTACCGAGCGAATATATCTTCACCACGCTTCTACTTCTTCCCAGACTTGCCTCTTTTGGCATTGCTTCAGGGTCATAGCTGGCCAGACCTTGGTGCTTTCCTACGAGGTGGTGACCATTTACAGTCGTGAGTTCATTTTTCATTCTCATCGTAGAACACTCGACGAGATTACCAGTCTATATCGTATACGGTCAGAACAAAACTGTCCTGGCATGGTTGACGGGTTTAATCACCATAGAAAATACTTACTCATACGTCCTTCACGGCTTCCATCTTTTTAATGCTGAAGTCTTTGGACAATGCCAGATGCAGGAGATGCCGTTGTCCCTCGCAACAATACCGTACGTCTCTGGTGGAAAGGATATTCAGAAGCGCACATCTCATTCCCCGAGTAATCATCAGATTGCTTCATATCTTCACTCACAGTGTTTTGTGGTACTTGGCCTGGCGCAAGAACAGTCTTCGTCGGATCCCAATCCTATCGTTCATCACACGGGAAGGCTTAAAGGGACTGAGTGTCCTCGTAGGTAGGCCTTTGATTTCTCCACTGTTGTTGTGTCGATGACGTACTGATTTCGAACCCAGTTTTAGAGGCTGTCATCATAGGTTTAGAGGCCATCATCATGAGCCACGGGTTCGTGGGTAATTTTCACGACATTGCAAAGGACGTGCCCAATGTATTGTTCCCGTATGTGTTCTTGAATCCTTTCTCTTCGCCATTGTTAATTATCCGTAGGCCGATCGTCTTGGTTATTTCTTCCGCAGTAATGAGCCTTCCGTTCTACCCCGTATTGTTTGAGTATTGATCTCCTTGTAGATATGCCGAACCATTCAAAACATGCAAACGGCCTCTGGGATTGCGAGTGGCGACGATAGCAGTCTAATAGATTCTTCCATGATAGATCTCGCCCCACTCAGGCCCGAGCATAGCGAGGAGCACCTTTATACCCCTTTGTCGGCTGAAGCCTCGGAGCCGACTCCCATTCCCTCAACAGAGCCGACTCCTCTCAGCTAGTGGCAGGGGCTGTCAAGATTCGATCCCCCCGTGTCGAGTACGAATCGCGCAATCCATTCCAAGCCACATCCGACTCATACCCTCGACTTCGAATCCAAACCAAACTCTTCAGCAATATGCTTACCTAGAGCTGTTGTCAACGTTAACGCGATGTGGCCTGCGTTCAAGCTGTGGGAAGGTTTCTTGCATGCAACCCTTTTTGGCGCTGCTGAAATTCAGCTATTTTTATCGCTCCATGGCACAGTTGTGGGCGTGTATGTACGAAATGAAACGGCGATGACAGATTGCGTTCACATAACCGACATGCGGGACTTGTTCGGTATCCGACTTCGTGATTTTGCGCCACTGCCCGTCCAGCCCTCCACATGGACTTTCCCACGGAAGCTTTTGCCAATATGCTGCCACTTTAATGAATCCCCAAACGGTTCCAAACCAGTTCGAACCTGAAAACTCCCAAACCCCTGATCAGCTGCCCACCTTCCAAGAATGCATTGCATCAAGGGTCGATGAGTTCTGTCAGCGAGGGTACGGGTGTACCTTGCCAACCAACCTAAGTGCCCGTTCGCACCAGACGTGATCGGCTCTCATGCCAGTCATTTGTAACTTTTTACCTGCGCGAGGTTACATAAAAGGAAGATCTTTCCGTTCGCCGTCCTCTGCTTATGACAGTCTTGCACCAGGAGTGCAACGTGGAGAGTGAACTTGGGTAGAGACAGCTATTGTCATTTCCCCACAGTAAGTTCTTAACTGCCTCCTTCCGGCGCGCATGATGCAATTTCAGGTCAAGTTTATTCTGACGGCTGATGGGGAACGACTTACCCTCATTTATTCCTAGCTCAGAGGAGGTTCAGCTGACGACGAGCAATTTTCTTCGATATACAACCTGTGAGTCTAAAATTTTCCACTTTTCTATTGCTATCGAGGATCTTACCATCAGTCGAGACTCTGTCCTCACATTTCAGGCGTATGAGTGGCTGAGCAACCTCCCTTTCGAGGTTACCAACGTATGGCGGTAAGCAGAATGACTTGTCCGCACAGGCGTAATCACTCACCCGTCTATTTGACAGATCACCATCTCTCGTGAAATGCCAGTATCTATATGGGCGATATATGGGAATAGCAGCCCAGATGTGCGTTTGACTCGGGGAGGATTTTTGGTCTGGCACTCACAGAATGCTGTCGCACCAGCGCTCAGGCTTTGGCAACCGAATGGATCTACCTCAACACTGCCCCCACCTCTTCAACCCACTGTTTTTACTGGCAGTTCTTCCGGGTAGTGGTCGGTCAAACTCTTCTGCTCTCCTACGAAGTTATAACCATTTCCAGTGGTAAGTAGTCTCCCTCGTTTCCTCCTGATGCACGCTCATCGCCGGGAATCGTACCAGTCTATGCGATTTATAACAACAACAAGACTATTCTTGCTTGGTGCATCGCCATCATAGCATTCGAAAATCTCTATACATTTGCGACCTATTTCAGGTATCTCGCGACCGTCGAAGTTGTCGGACAGTGCATTGTCCTCACCATCCCGTGGTGGGTTTCTACCATCCCGTGCGTATACCTGCCTCATCGTCCAGACTAAGAATCTCATGGCATTCGCAAACTTGGTTCTCAGATTCGTTCCAATGGTGTCGCATGGAATTTTATGGTATCTAGCCTGGCGCAAAAACAACCTGCACCGAATCCCACTCCTGGCACTCATTACAAGAGAGGGTTTCAAGTCGTTCAGTGTCTTCGTCGGTACGTTCAGAGTCATGACTCTATTTGTCTTTCAAACAGTTTTCATACTATTCTGTGGTCGTACAGTTATGGAGGCTATAATCATAAGCCAGGGGGTCGCAGGGAGCCTCAATGTTATTTCGATGGATGTAATAGACGCTCTCTTCCCGTACGTCTTCCCATTATTTTCTATTCCAAACCCGTTCCCCGACTGAACCCTATTCTAGAGTTGTTGTCCTTGTCTTTTCTTCTGCCGTGAGTTGATCCACTCACGGCCTTTCTCTTGTTGTGAAGCGCTAACTCTGACCCACTTTTCCAGATTTGCAGAACGATACAGAACATGCAAACAGCGACGCGAACAACGAACGAAGAAGACGTTGATTCTCTTATTGGGTCTGATGACATCGCGCTGGCAGCATTGGGTCACCAAGCTCGCGGGTATCAGCCCCTGAGTTCATCCTCCAGCACCGAGTCCGATTCGTCTGTACAATCACAACAACGGACAACGTGATGATCCTTATAGGGGGTCGATGTTCATGTATGAAAAACTAGTCATCCCCAATATACTGCTGCCTTCCATATGCCCTTCGAACAAGAAGTCAAAGGTGTGTATGTGTGATAACCGCACAAGGTCCCTAAACAGGAACGGCGGGTCCGTGGTCACGTATTTTATTACAACGCACCACGGCAGAACCAAGGTCGGGTCGAGTGGCCCCTCGAGTGCTGTGCTTGTATCAAAGTTGACGGGACATATGGGGAGAGTTCCAATTCTGGTGCGGCATAAGTAAACACAGTATTATACGCCGGTGTTTCACCGTCATATTCTTGGAGTCCCAGCTGGTGCAAGCTCGAGTCAGTTTTGCAGCTCGGAGCTAGGATGGAGCTACGAGCTGTCCTCTGGCTCCAAGCTGACTCGGCCGACTCGAGCTTCAGGCTGGCGTAAAAGTACTACTAAGTACTTACATATGGCTGTATGAAGTGAAAGTATGATTTTTGACAAGAATTATGGGTCAAGGTTAGCCTTCATGAATTATTTCCTTCCGCATGGATTAATCTTTTGGAGATCTAATCGGCCTTCGGAATTATCTTTGTGAGTGCTACAACTGCTTTGTGGCTGTGATGTGGCTATACACCCGCCTTGTGCACCAAAAAAATACTCGTGACTCGACTCGAAATCTTATCGATTAAAGCTGGCTTTCCTTCTTTCCTTTAGACGTCCATTAAGGCTTTCCTTGCGCCATTCAACAGCGCTTTCTCCAAGAATATTGTACAAAATGGCTTCAACATCATCAACAATACCCGGCTCAGATCCCTCTGGCTGCATACTTGACTCTTTCCGAGAAGCTATTGCCAAGCAGCTATCCGAGGCATTACCGCCTCTGACTGTAGAGCAAGCCTACACCGGCGTAGACTATGGAAAGAAAGGCGAAGACTTTACAGTTGCTCTACCTCGGTTCAGGCTACCTGGAAAGGTCGATGAACTGGCAGGCAAAGTCATCAACCAGGTTCGTCACACCTCTCGGTGCTGCCATCAGTCTCGCTCATCTTGGGCTCTCAGTTCCAAGCCAACGAATGGGTAGACTCGGTTACACACGACAAAGCATTCCTACACTTCAAAGTCAACTCTTCATCCCTCGTCCGAAAAGTCCTCACCCAGGTTCACGCAAAAATACACTTGACTGAGTCAGGAAAGCCTGAATACGGTCAGAATGACTCAGGAAAGGGAAAGAAGGTTATTATCGAATATTCGTCACCCAACATCGCAAAATCATTCCATGTCGGCCATCTTCGAAGTACGATCATTGGTGCCTTCCTTGCCAATCTCTACGAGTCTTGCGGGTGGGAAGTCGTCCGAATGAACTACCTTGGCGACTGGGGAACTCAGGTGTGTCATGCACAAACTTACCGCTCGGATCTGAATACTAACGCCCCCTTTAGTTCGGTCTGATTGCTGTTGGTTTCGAGAAATACGGTTCCCAAGAGGAGCTCGAGAAAGACGCCATTAAGCACCTCTTTGAGGTCTACGTCAAGATCAACAAAGATGCCGAAGCAGACCCCGAAGTCAAAGCCAATGCTGCTGCATGGTTCAAGCGAATGGAAGATGGAGAGGAAGATGCTCTCAAGAACTGGCGAGTTTGGCGACAGCTCAGTATCAAGAAATACGAAGAGCAATATGCCCGACTCAATGTGCACTTCGACGTGTACACCGGAGAGAGCGAAATAGGGAAGGAATGGCAGGATAAAGCACTCGACAGGCTTCATGAGATGGGCCTCATCGTCCAGGCTGATAATGGGGCCAAGGTTGTTGATTTAAAGAAGTATAAACTAGATGCAGCAGTTGTCAGGAAGAAAGGTACGATTTCTTCATGCCTACTCGCCACCCTATCTCATTTATTTTTCTTGAATAGATGGAACATCCATATACCTTACGCGAGACATTGGAGGCGCTATCGAACGATACGAAAAATACAAATTCGACAAGATGATCTACGTCATCTCCTCGCAACAGGACCTCCATACAGCCCAATTCTTCAAGGTTGTCGAGCTCCTCGGCTTCCCTTGGGCTAAAGACCTCGTACATGTCAATTACGGTCTCGTTCAAGGCATGAGCACCCGAAAAGGCACTGTCGTTTTCCTTGACCAGATTATCAAGGAGGCCGCAGGTACCATGTACGAGCAAATGAAGTCGAACGAGGAGAAGTTCAACGCTATCGAGAACCCTGAGATGGTCAGCCAGGAAATTGGCATCACTGGCGTCAAGATCCAAGATATGGCTGCTAAACGGTATGTCTTGACTTTCTCTTCTTCTCTTACATGATCACTAATCATCCATTCCTCCAGAATCAACAACTATACCTTCAACTGGGACCGAGTACTCTCCTTCGAAGGCGACACCGGCCCATACCTCCAATACGCACACGTTCGACTCGCGTCAATAGGCAGAAAGAACCCCGAACTTCTCCCCCTCCCCTCTCCCGACCAGATCGACACCGACTCACTCGCATCAATGCCTCACGCCCGAGATCTCGCCTTCCTCCTGGGCACATACCCCGATGTCATCAAAACCGCTCTCAAAACACACGAACCCAGTGGGATCGTGACATTCGCATTCCGACTCAGTCATGCCATCTCCAGTGCATGGGAGACGGTCATCGTAAAGGGTGAACAAGATAAAGAGAAGGCGAAAGCCAGGATGTTCTTGTATGAGTGTGCGAGGGATGTATTGGCTTCGGCGATGCGGTTGTTGAGTATTCGACCTTTGGAGAGGATGTAGGATAGCGGGATTAGGGATTAGATTATAGCAACCTATACGTGTATTGCGTTAATTATTGCGGATAATATCAGAGGGACATCGTCCTAACACACAACAACTGAACGAAGTAAGCGTGCTATTAAAGTGAGCTACGGGATTTCCCGCCGCTCCTGCTCTCGTACTAACACAACCAACGCAGCAAGCCACGAGATCCTCAAAATCCTGGCTTGCGGTCTAAACAATCGTAAAAACTGTGGAGACCGCGATGCTCGATGCCGATAAGGACCAGTCGCTACTAGCGCTACTACAGTGGATTCAGCCTATGGTTACCTATCCCTCGGTTGGACTGCCTGAGAATCCTAGCGTATTCCCAGTATCTCTTTGGCCTGTGGCTTAATTATGGCCCTTCACGGAACAAAAGCTGAGGCTTGGCGGCCATGGCTTCAAGTCACAGATTAAATGTGGTGGCCAACCCCACACGTGGCGCAAACAATACGTGGCATTCATCCTCTCATCCAAAATAGTAAAAGAGCAAGACAGCGCTGGGCTTCTTCTAGACGCTTCATTTCAAACTCCCTTTCATCTCTTTGACTTGCTTCATCTTTTTCTTCGGAGTGGCGTTCAGCAGGTCCCACGGCCATGACATGACTAGACAAAACCTTCATTCTTGTCGGGTGCATCAATGGGGTCGTCTGTGGGTTCCGGGAGGCCCCTGGAGTATATATATATGCGCAACGTCAAGAGGCTTTGTTTCCTCATCCAGCTGGAATCCTGCTTCATCTTGCAACTTCTCCGAGTCCCTGGTGGCTTCTTCCTTTTACAGACTTCTCACCTTTAATACTCGTAATCATGTCACTTCGGTCTTCTCAAAACAATCAACCGGGTGCTTTCCCAGTTGTTGAATACTTGTAGGCCTACTCTTTGCCTCCCTCGTTGGCTCATGCTGACCTAGTGCTAGACCTAATGGTACTCCAGTCCTCGTGGAGACAGATCAAGCTCTACTGGATCAGATGTAAGCTGACATCCCTCCCCGAAAATATGTAATTAACCATATGCTTCCAGCGTTGACCACGTTCTCAGCCTATCTGGTGAGCCACACAAACCTGCGAAAGACGGATCTCCGGCCACCAAGGCGACGCCTTCCAATAACCCCACTTTGACAACCAACCCTTACCGTGCGCTCCTTAATCCTCAACACCAACAGTAGGTATTCCAATTTTCATCTTGTATAAACCCATTATCGAGATACTCAACACCAGGCCTATTAGCAACTCTCGACTACCTCGCTCGTACGAAAGCTTCTGGACTTCTTTCGGTGGCGATCCAGCTCAGTAACGTCAATCTATCGATGTGGCTGCTCAAGGTGTCACTCCTTACCCTTGTTCTAACTCTAATACCACTCCGATCGTTCAGGACCCTCTGGTACGTGGAGGATATGGGATGGCAGCCTCCCAGGCTGATAAGGAGAACTGGGTCAACGAGGGCTCCTACACTTTTGCGCAGCAATACCTCCTGGGGCCCAAACTGGTATAAATGACGCTCATTTGTCTCGAATTTCTGTGTTTTCGATGCCTTTCGATTATTTTGTCTATCTTGGCACCTTTGTACCGCACACATCTACCTCTTAATATAACTCAGAGGCTTAGCGAACCTCAACGTGTCGACCACTCCAATCCTCCTTGAGTTTGTCCTCGACCAATGAATTCATTTCTTTTGCCTTCTGCACTGCAACCTGAACGAACGTCAGAATTTCCTCAGTGGCTAGTGGAACCCCGCCTAGTTTCTGGAGGACGCATATTTCACGCTGTGCATTGAGGGCTATGGACAGCAGACCGGCACTGAGCCTTTGTTCGAGATGGGCGGGGTCAATTATTGGTGGGATGGCGGAGTCTTGGAAGAAGGCGAAGGTGAAGCAAAAAGGCGTGTGATGAATTGCTAGGGGTTGGGGAGCGCGTTCCAAGGGGTCGTGCTACTTTGTATAAGTACCTATAAGATGCAGGTAGGGTAAAGAACCCACTACAATGACTTCGTCTCCGACAACTTCGACCTCTGGACGTCGGAAGTGTTTGAGTGCAACAATCCCAGCCAAGCATGCACAATCCAGCATATTTCCAGCATCAGAAAGAAAGTGTAGCGTCAGCCGTATATGCCACACCTGTTCGTGCATTAGTTTTAGCACGTTTCATCGTGCAATGTTGCAGTGAAAACGCACTCGCTGCCCAGCCTGGATACATAACGATTCTTTATCGACAGCATCACTTCGTCGTATAACCTTTTCAAGCATTCGTGTTATTGTGACTTCTTCTTCTGATGGCCTGATATGAGGTTAAGAGATGGCGAGAGTGGAGGTGAGCACGTACCTACCGTCCAGCCTCGTATTCGCTTGATGCCATAGGTGAGATTTCCGAATGGATGGTGATCTGCCCTTCAAACGGTCGTTCTGGCGTAGGTTTCACCATTTTACCCTCCACATGTGCCAGAACCCTAGAAGAAACGATGAGTAGCTGAAGAGATGTGGAGCACACGGAAATACCTAGTTTTTCCCAGTGAACATTCTACCCAGCCTAGATCTGGTCCAAAAGTCAGAGTTGGCGTCCTTATTTCGAGCGGCAATCTTCCATCCAGTCTAATACTCTCCTTGAGTGAGCTGTATAAGAACTCCTTCTCTGGAATCGACGGCGACGGTGGTCTCATTGCTAAACGGACGCGTTGGAAAAAAGTTGATCGTTATTTGGTCAATGCATCAATTGGTGAAGATAATCTTGAACGTCGGCCAGCTGGTTCATCGTCGTCTCTGTTGTTCATGATCTCAGGATGGTCCGTTTGCTAACTCACAATCTGCTTGCGTGCCACGTAAAGGGGTGCAACACGAATAATTTCCCCTTGGAGTTCCAGAATGTACAGGTAGAACTGCGAGACGCAGAATTTAATCCTGACTTTCTGCGTGGGTTCATGCCAAAGATCGAGTGGAAGGCCTTGGTAGATTCAGCCCGTCAGGTATGTTCTCGATTTTGAAACGGAGTACAAGTTCTGATTCCTTGAAGTTGGGAGACACGTCTCTGCCACCAGAGATGCCAGAAATGCTCGATGATGAATTCTTGAAAACTTTACACCACGTCCTTTTCGAGGTAATTCATTGCACCTCTAGGATCCTTCAGAGTCCTGACATCCTACAGATTCACGTTGAAGAAGGTAGCATGATCTGCCCGAACTGCAAGCACGAATATCCCATTTTGAATGGTGTACCAAACATGGTGCGACACGTTTCTTCGCATCTAATATAGTCCCGGTGTCCTTACATCTGGTCGTCACAGCTGCTGGGCGAGCACGAGATTGGCTAATGTACAACAGCAAGTTTGCCTTGGTACAAAAACTTGAGGAAACATCATAGCCTCAGATCACAGGCCCGACGCTCTGCAACCTTGTCGTGCAGAATCGAAGCTGGCACATGTTCGTGCAAGGGACGAGTGGGAGGTTAGAATTTGAGCAATACCGGGTGTCATAAAAATCATACATATATTCATCAATCACTGTATCATAGAGGAGTCACTAATAGAAGAGCTAATATACACCATGTTGTCGAAATATCCGAGCCTTCAATTGGCGGCCAACTGTTCCTTCAATCCTTTGATAGAAGGAGTAAAGAAGTACTCTCCTCCGCGAGAAACGATAAACTCGGGGAAAGAAAGCTCGTTGGTCGGGGCGTTGGGATCTAAACCAGACATCTTCCTTGGCGCATTCTGGTTCCCTGGTCCAGATTGGCCAATTAGAGGGTCCAAACTAGAATGGGAAATGTCAGTGATAGTCGAGAAACTCCTCCGAAGAAACATACCCAGGATCCTCAGGAGCCTTCTCGAACGGAGGGAACTTGGGATTGTTGGCCCACCCTATATATTTCAATAAGGACCTCAATACTTTACGAATCGTGAAAGTAACTTACTCTTCTGAATGAAAGCGAATCCGTCATCGATCCTGCTCTGATAACAGGCGAAGATGAGCCCGCGATCATGCTCAGACTTGCCAGTCCGCTTCTCGTGAGGCGTCAATTCGGGACCAAACTGGATACCCCTGCGGATGATCCTGTTCTTGTCCAAAGCATTAGGCTTAGGAGTGGGAAGGTCCTCGAGATCTGCACGAGGATTGGTCTTGCGGATGTGAGATGCGAAGGGGCAGAGTTTCTGGAAGCTCCCCTCAGCTTGGAAGCGGAAGTTGTTCCTCCTGTAAAGGTTTAGTTTAGATTAGTCAATGTTCAACTTTCTTCGGAAAGGACAGTGAATCCTACCTTTCAGGATCTTTAATCAAATCAACATCATCCTGGAACGGAGCAAGATCGATAGGAGCACCGCTCTTCCACCTGCCCACCATCCTTGCACCGAGCAACTCACTGCCTTCTTCAGGGCTAAGCCCAGGAATTTGAACCGGGTTGGCTTTCAGGAACTTGTTGAACTCGGGAACCTTCTGTACCAAGTAGCGTATGGCCAAGAAACTGCCGTCGACGGCCCAAGCAGGTCGTGAGGCCATGTCTGTGTCACCAGTGTGGCCCAGTAAGATGCTTCCAGCTGGAACGGGCCGTGGGCCTGGGTCGGGGTTGGTGTCGAAGCCAATGATGGCTGGGTTGGAGATTCCGTCGAGGAAGCCGAAGCTACGCAGTGATTGATCAGCGGTTGCCAAAAGAAAAGCTCAGGGGAGGAAAAATACACACTGCTCATGACCAGACTCTTTGCCAGGCCTGACATCACCGACAAGGCTGGTTACCTCCTTGATAGAGTTGCCAAAGATGCGCTCAATCTTCTCAAGGCGCTGCTTGACGGACGAATGGCAGTCTCCAGAAACGAGGATGACACCATGGATATCTTGCAAGAAGGGAGCATCCCAGTCAGGGACGAAGTCAGGTCCAGTACCAGTGCCCTTGTCATTGAGCTGCTCCGCATCTTGCTTCTGGCCAATGCCAAAATCGGGTGAGGAGGTAGTTAGGTTGGAGTCATCAATTCCCAACTATGTAAGGCATGATAAGTTTCTGGCTAGGGGGTGGAAGATAAGGAAGTATTACCTGGCTCAGGCCCTTGTGGGAGAAGGCAATGTTAACGCCAACCATCTGGAGGAAACCATGACCTCCTCTGCGCTTGTGGTCTTTGATGGCGTTTCTGTCCTTGGTCACACCAGCCACCGTTGTGATAAATGGGACGAGCTCAGGGAGCTGGTTGCGGAATGTCGCGGGGTCAGTGACCTGGAAGAAGAAGTAAGTTTGGGTCTTCTTCGGAAGACCACTCCTAAAGAACGTCGAGGGGAAAGGTCAGTATGGTACAGGAAGCGACAACGACAAGAGGCTTACAGGATATCACCCTGGATGTTGTTCAAGTTCAAAGCGTCGGGGTTGGGAAGGGGTTGTTGTGCCATGTTCTAGAAGAGAGTGAGTATTTCAAAGAAGTATACGTGGGGGGAGAGACGCACGAATTCGAAAGTTAAGGATCTCAATGGTTGCAAAGAACCTTTTTATAGCTGGGCGGAGGATACTTGCCTCAGATTAGGACATTGGCCGTGGCATTGCCTCGTTTGCGATTCCATGGAGGTCGGATGCGATCATTGATTCATTATGGAGAACAACGTACAATAGCCTCCGCCGCCCTCGGATTCAGCTATCGCCATTCTCCAGAAAAAGCACAAATTACCAGAATATGACATCGATTTCTTCTCATGTTCTTGCTATGTTCCTGCTTTCTGTGGCTTGGCTGTAACCGAATAAAATAACAGAGTCAGTTGCGTTGGCTGCGCCACAACGGATAGGACAGCGCTCGGATAAATCTGGCCGTATACGGTACTTCACAGGAAGGTCAGGCGCAGTTTGCCACCTCCCTTGTATCACCAATATGGCCCGTATCATTGGGTGTTCGGCGCAGTTCCAAGGCGGGGGTACTAAATGATGACCGATCCGGGAGTTCATTTCTCGTAAGGACTTTGTGAGGACCAGTGCAGGATCACGAGAACCTCCTCAGGTCGGGCCAAGGCATATGTGGTCACCGCTCAGTACCAGCTCAGCACAAGCGGCGATAGAAGGTCGGTCCTGAGAACCCCACAATTGAGCGTTTCATTAAAGCCAAAGTCGTATAAACCGCCGTAAGGTATCCCAAGAAGATCAGAATTTGGAAAATCACCGCAGGTTTGGAATTGGCGACGCCCATTGGCCCATCATGCACATCACCGCTGAATGGTACGAGCAAGTGGCCGACTTGCAACGGAATGATGCATCAGACTCATGGGTTGGCTTACGTGGTTGCGTAAGGAGGCTTATGCGTTGTTGAGATGTACTTCGATTGTCTGCATTGCATTTAACTGTCAAAGAATTGACCCAAAGATCCTTTCCAGAACGAAGTGTTGAACGATGACCAGTGAACAACTGCGCGACCGCAGGTGGCGTTCAAACCAATATGTTGTCCCCTGTTGTCCAATGGACCCAAGTTCCAAACAAAGGCAAGCATGTTTCGGGCCGTCATTTCCGCTCTCAAGCTTTGACCAAGATGACCCAATCAGGAGCTCATCGCCTCCACATCTTCAATCGGAATTTCTAGCGTCTTTGGCCCGCCTGCCTGTTTCTCGGAAGTCTTTACGGAAAACTTCAGTGCTATCTGTCGAACCAGCAAGTGACGATTTCCGTCAGGAATCAACCCGAATTGCCTAAGCTTTCCGACAATCCAGTTCCGTCAATTCCGGCTACTTGAATAAAACTGCTGGAGGACTTTGTCAACTGCATATCCAATCTCAGAGACACTGCAATGCCGGAAGTACCAGATCGCTCAATCAGAATCTGTGCAGATCGTGGTGGCACGTTCTGTGATGTCCACGCGTGAGTGTATGGGATATGAAGCCCCCGGCACACGCTCACCCCTGTTAAGTTCTTATCCGGATCCAGAGAACCCTGAAGAACGAAAGGAAATCGTGGTGAAGCTCTGTATGTTTATCTTTAATGTGTCCGGTTCTCGATTCTTACTGGCTCCCAAGTGTCTCAGGATACGGCAAATTACAAGGATGCACCTACAGAAGGTATCCGACGAGTACTGGAGACAGTCACCGGCAAAGAGATTCCTCGTGGACAAGTTCTGGAAACCGAAAAGATCGGTACGATAAATTCTTTGATTTTTACAATCTGGCCCTAACCCGCTTCAATAACTAGATTACATCCGCCTCTCGACCACAGTCGCTACCAATGCTCTCCTAGAACGCAAGGGCCATAAGCACGCATTACTGATTACCCGTGGCTTCAAGGACCTCTTGCTCATCGGTAACCAGTCTCGTCCAAAGATCTTTGACCTCAACATCCGCCGTCCATCACCACTTTACTCCAAGGTCGTTGAGATCGACGAGCGAGTAACTCTCGTGGGGTATACATCCGACCCCAGTGCGGAAGAGCATGCAGTACAATTTGATGAGGAGGGGAAGGTGACCAGAGGATACCGTGGTAGAGGTTGGGATGGAGAAGGCGATGCTGAAGGTCCAGGGGACATCGTCAAGGGTCTTTCTGGAGAAGCTGTTCGGATTATGAAGCGACCTGGTGAGCAGCGACTTCCGCCATTCTTATCTGTTTAGATTCTAAAAAACTGGAACAGACACCGACCAGGTCAAGAAAGACCTGCAATCTCTGTACGATGAAGGATACCGCTCCATCGCGATTGTTCTTGTCCACTCGTACACCTATCCGGACCACGAGAAAGTTGTCGGAAAGCTCGCACGAGAAGTTGGCTTCTCCCACATCTCCGAATCTGCGCAATTGCTGCCCATGATCAAGATGGTTCCTCGAGGAGTTTCTTCAACCGCCGATGCCTATCTTACACCCATTCTCTGGGACTACCTCGATGGATTCTTCAAAGGCTTTGACGAGAAGCTCCGTGATGGCCGCCTGCGCAGTCCAAGAGTCGAATTTATGGGTTCTGACGGTGGCCTGGTGGACTTGAACAATTTTTCCGGCCTTAAGAGCATTCTTAGTGGCCCGGCTGGAGGAGTGGTTGGATATGCCCTCACCAGTTGGGATGAGGAGGAGAAGCACGCGGTTATCGGGTCTGTTCTATCTGTTCAAACGCCCTTTCGATCGTTCTGATGGACTGGTTCTAGGTTGGACGTGGGAGGAACCTCGACAGACGTTTCTAGGTTTGACGGTCGATACGAGGTGGTCTACGAGACGACCACCGCAGGTGTCACCATTCAATCTCCCCAGCTCGATATCAACACAGTCGCCGCTGGCGGAGGTTCTTGCTTGACATTCAGGAATGGCCTATTCCTTGCCGGACCCGAAAGCGCCGGTGCTCAACCAGGTCCTGCTTGTTATAGGTTCGTTATCTCTCCATGATTCAGTAACCGGCAGACTCCTAATGGGTACCAAACAGGAAAGGGGGACCTCTGGCTGTGACCGACGCCAACTTAATGCTGGGTCGCCTCATCCCGGATTACTTCCCGAAGATTTTCGGTAAATCGGAGAAAGAGCCCCTGGATATTGAAGCGTCCAAATCTGCGTTTGAGATACTGGCGAAGGAAATCAATGAGGCACAGGACAAGCAGTTGGATCTTGACGAGATCGTCTATGGGTGCGTCCCGTGTTATTTGTTGAAGTTCATGCCCTGATAAAACGTGTTCTGTACAGCTTCATCAAGGTTGCGAATGAGACCATGTGTCGGCCGATCCGAGCACTAACGGAAGCTAGAGGATATGCGACCTCGAAACATGTGTACGGCATTTCTCTCTCCAGATTTCATCTTTGCTGAGCCACAGATAGTCTTGCATCATTCGGGGGAGCGGGTGGCCAGCATGCTTGCGAAATTGCCAGCCTTCTCGGTATCAAGACCATCCTCATACACCGATACAGTTCTATTCTGTCTGCGTATGGCCTTGCTCTAGCGGACAGGTACGTAGAAGTCCAGTTCTGGTTCTTTATTAGCCTAACCAATATATACAGGGTATATGAGCTACAGGAGCCGTGCTCGACCTTTTACACGGCCCAGAACAAGGCTACCCTGTTGTCCCGATTGGACAAGATGACGGAATCTGTCAAGACCGAGCTCCAGAAGCAAGGGTTTGAGGATAAGCGGATACACGTCGAGCGGATGCTCAACATGAGATTCGAGGGCACTGATACCTCGCTCATGGTCCTCCCAATTGAGTCGGATGGGGACGGTGGAGAGGATTTCGAAAAAGCCTTCCAACGCGTGTACAAATCAGAATTTGGGTTCTTACTAGAGACGAAGAGTATCATTGTTGATGATATCAAGGTTAGTTCCACGAGCTCGCTTTGTCAGCCATCCTAATATTCGTCGTTTCGCAGGTTAGAGGAATTGGCAAGACTTTCGACTCGCTTGGAGAGTCCGTCTATGCTGAGGTTGCGAAGCTGGACAAGAAGGCCGTCGATGTCAAATCTAGAGCAGATTCGACCTACAGCACGTACTTCGATCGCATTGGACGGGTGGAGGATACCCCTGTATTTTTATTGGACAACTTGGAGGTTGGAGACTCTTTGGAGGGTCCAGCAATGATCATTGATAATACTCAGACGATCGTGCTGGTTCCAGGAGCAACTGCTGTATTGACTAGAAAGCATCTGTATATCACTCTAGAATAAATGTACAGCTACTCAAATGGAATTTCTTGTTGTACATCAACGATTTACTCATGTGAATTCACATTTGCTTCCGGGGTCAATTTGTTAATGAGCGCTGGCGGTCCAGGGATCGACGGTCCGACGTAGTTTCTTATCAAATTCAGTATTCGGGGCCTTGTAGGGCGTTGTTCACGAACTACCAAGGTCTTGATACTGTCATGTTCGCTTTCACTGTCCATTCCGCTCGTCCTGTGGAAATCTGGAGTTCGCCGCGACTGGCCCTTTCGGATTCTACGTGGAAATGACGTGAGTCTCGCCAGGGTTGCCAAGTTGGCGTTGCCATGCGGTTGCATCCATCCGGACCAACATTGGACAACATTGGAGGCCTTGATGACAACAGAGGAAAGTTCGACCTAGACCTCGTCATTTAACCATTATCCGCGTGGATGTCGTTTCTCCATAATCGTCGTCCTAGCATACGCGCACGTCTCGCAGGTGGAGGAGCTAGCACGCCTGACCTCCTTGCTAAACAACCTGGCCCGCAATCAAAAGCTCACAGTTCGATTGCTTTTCCACCAGCGGTTGAATACGTGAAAAAACCTTCTTCACGGCCCTCGACCTCGAGCGGCATTGAAAATAATGGCGTTCTTCATCCTACTCGCATCATGAGACGCGTCTCTACGTTTCTCAGCCGCGGAAATTCCAAGAAAAAAAGCCAGGATACCGACGTTTCCGGAGAATCAACCCCTTCACGCAGCTCAGGGAGTTTGAGCCGTAAAAACTCGAAGAAGATCACACCTCTCATTCTCGACCCTCAGCATTCTTCGAAATGGCAAGTCGTGGACGAGCCCTCTCCAACGGAAAGTGACGACACCATAGATGACATTCGGCGGCCCAGTGGTTTGGGTCGTTCAGTCTCAATATCGTCCCAAAAATCTATGCCCCCTTCACCATTTTCCATCATTCCTGAGGAGTCATCGCCATTTGCCTCTGCAAGGAATAGCTATGTTCGACAACGAGCTCTTAGCTCGCCGAATTTCCTAGGATCCTTCACACAAAAGGCAGGGCATCGCACTTCAATGCGTTCCTCCATCCTGGGGACAGTAGGGCACACTTCGCTCTACTCAGCCATGCCTTCCCTCCCCGCAGACTTGTGGATCACCGTCCTCGCTTTCTTGCCTCCGCAAGAGGTCGCACGAATTGCAGCAGTTTCCAAGGACGTGTATTCTGCAGCCAACCGGGTTCTCTATGAGACTATCGACCTCAGGATGCTTCAGCACCAGCAAGTCGAGTCCCTTGTAAAGTTGCTGGCGTATCGTGCAGACTTGACGGAACTGGTCCGAACTTTTGAATGCCATGCATGGCCAGAGTTTTTCCCTCCCCACGGGTCCCCCAAAACCAACCAACCACCATCACCATCGTTCTCTCCAATGCTCACAGCGACCTTCACTATCGCTTTCCAGAACATGCATCGGATAACTTCTCTCGTCCTACCCTCTTTTGATCCCACATTTTTACGACATCACAGCGCCTTTGGGCTCACGAAGATCAGTTTCCTGAACACCTCAATGTCTGAATCCACTCGAATCTTCACATGGCTCGATGGCCAAATCAATATCACCCATCTGGAGTTCCCCAATCTTGTTGACCAAGAAGATACCCCCTCTACTCCTCAACCCAAAGATACCCAGGATAATTCTACCTCCCCATACCCATCTTCTCGTAATATCCTAAAAGATTCCACTAACGGACCGACATCCAATAATCTACTGCTCACTCCAACCCCATCTACTACCCGTTTTGGGTCCTCCACATCGTTAGCTCCAAGCTCCCCTTTCTCGTCCCCGACACTTCTACCAGAGCTTTCCACATTTGTGGGAACACCGTCGCTGCTAATGTCGCTCATTACCCCCAAAGCGACCGCTCGACCTCTCAAAAAGGTCACCTTGAATATCAACAAAACGCTCTATACTGGTCTTCGACCATCTGCTGTAATCAGCACGTTACAGGAACTGGACCTTACCCACCTCGGGTTCAAGTTCGGCCCTGCTGTCGACAGAAGGACAATTGGCAAGGTTCTCAGTGCTACCGCAGCATTGTTCCCTTCCGGAGAAGACAGCGACGATGAAGTCTATGATTCTAAAGCGGACAAACAGGCTAGGAAGTCGCCACTTGCGTTGAAATCCTTAGAAGTGATACTGGGCGATTTTTCGGAAGGTGCAGATCAGGTTTGTTTTCATTCCTGTCGACGTTTTGATTTGTCTTGCTGACTCAAAACTTATAGGCTCTGTACAAGGTCCTTAGCACCATCTTGCCCAGATATCACGGTCTTGAAACCCTTCGCATGGGATTGTTTGATTGCTCTTCGCAGGCCGATGCCGGTCCTGAACGAGATGCTACACTCATCCAGTCATGGACTAAGCATTGTCCTTCGTTACATTCCATTCGTTGGCTCTCTGGAGCTACCTGGGAGAAGTCCTGATGGCCCTGCTCTCTTTGCTGCTATCATAATTACTGCATTCGTTCATCTTTGCCATATACCTAGTGTTGGTATAATATTTCAGTCAAGTTAATATAAGCCGGGAACTCTGTGTGAACCTCTTGTCGTCACAGAATACACAATGCATCAAATGGATGTTACCACAAGTTCGGAAAAAACCAGAGAATCTCAAGTCTATCTTGATGAAAGCATTCGGGTCCACAGGCGAGATCACACATACAGCTGATTACAAAACGACAAGTATTTACTGTATACTAGCCAGAACTAGAATGAAGTGCCGTGGGCCTCCCACGGCAGAACCCCTTGCTTGTTTAGCATCAATCGGGCTTCGGGATTCATATTCATTTAGTTCACAGAAGGAACTACATTCTATGGTTTACAACTAGGTTAGGTATCATATGTCAGGATTGTAATGCATAAAATGCTCTAAGAACGGAATGGTGTGGCAAACATCGCCATACACCCAACATGAAGTCAATGAAAAGCGGCGCACGTGTAATCCTGGGATTACTACAATCTGCCTATTGTACAGATATAGTGCGAGTACGCTGTTAAGCTAAGCTTAACAGTTATGACCTTTTGGTGTAGTGGTTAGCACTCGTACTCTAGCTACCTTACAGCACGATGTGTTCGGGAGGTGGCGAGCACTGCTCCTTCACCAGCACCAGCTAAATTTCCTTGGAATTCAATTGAAGTCCCCAGTCACTAGCGCTATGCAAGTGTACCTAATACATCCACTTTTGCAGACAGATAGCAATTTCAGTCACGGTGATAGCCATGACATTTGAGGATGGACTCCCTCCCAACCAGGAGTTGGCACATGAGACAACGGCCAGCACTATGGGGCGTTTCCTTGGGATGGAACATTGTTAGAGAATTCCATATGAGACCAAAGCCTGAGGTTCGTCTGAGGGCAGGGAGGGACGGACTCTGTTCAATGACCGATAACACAACATGAACATATACTACTTCAAGTTGTGCTTGTAGGGTCTCTATATTGGTACGAGCGCCTGAATAACTATCACAGCATATATGGACACACCGACAACTGTCAAAATTTTCTTCTTATTTCACCCATGATGAACCTATGGTACACTTTGGGTACTCTCACCATTTGAATCTTCGTACTTCTGCAGTCCTGTACCGTTGACAGTAATACTAGGCCCCCAAAAATACATCTATTCACCTGAGCCAGTATCAAATGATCCTTCATCGCTCATTGGATTCTTTGTATTTCCTAGATATCCTGCCGTGCTTGTGATCTGCGGTGTCTCCAGCAAGTGATCACATTCTCTAGCCTTAACCTGTAGCATTGTGCAAGTCTAAATGCCTCAACATTCTCGTCAATTGCTGAGGTGCTTCTCTCACTTCGAAGAGGAAGGAGCTGGACAAAGTTGGTGTACTGTGCCTGACAGGGGACATGGTCACAGCTGTCTCGTAGAATGTGCAACAGATTATATCAGAAGGTGGGAAAATCTTTACTTTTTCGTTTCTTTGGTTCTTGGGCGCTCGGGTTGGAAAGGCCCTTGACAAGCAAGTGATAGTTTCTATGATGACTTCGTGATCTACGACATAAGGTTGTTTGCTTGGACCCCAGCACATGCCAGGGCTCATGAGAGTCTGAGAACCAAAAGTGCTCGATTGTAGGCATCTACACAGAGCTCGGAAATTTGTCACTCATTATTTCCCCCAATATCAGGCTATATCATTCTGCCCCAGCCACATGACTGCAGAATGTGACATTACGTCTGCTTATCTTCTGTCCATGATCTTCCGCTTCGGCCCGGCGTATTTGGCAGTCTGACTATGGGCATATTAGGTCGACCTACCCTATATGGGAACTCGACCTACTTATTTTGGACAAGCTAGGAGCAAAATTAAACAGAATAAATGCATTCATGGCCAGTTTTGCACCCAAAACACGGATTTTTTTGCCCATTTGCGAGAATCGACGCAGTTTGATCTCGATGGCTTGTAACTATTCGCCACTGATTACAGAGGTTTGGGTCCACAATTGCACTGATCTTGACCAAAATGTGCATTTTTGATTTGGGAGCAGCTCGAGGAAGGGATATCTCAGGCTAAAGTCACTACTGGTATAGATGTTTTCAGCAATTGGAGTATTGGCAAAGCTACTAGAATAGCATTATCTCTGCTCTCTTTCTTGTGTAATTCAGTAATTCCTTCTTAGGTTCTACCCAAGATTGCGCACTTTACAAAGCAGCTGATACACCAAAGGTTCACTCACGCAATCTTTAATGAATTATAATTTCCTCTGGATTTACCTGGCAATCCAGATCCTTTCTGAGAAAGATTGGCCTTCTTGGCCACGTAGCTATCCGTTTTACACCTTGAAACTACCTGAATTTCAGAGGGATTGCTTTGAGTTGGCAAATAGGAAGACTGTCCGTCGACCCTCCATTTATCCGTGCCCTTAATTCCGCTACTTGATTCGAGCGCTGGTCCCTTGATCTTGACATGTCGGAGAGTATTTCCTTGAGATTTCATGCTCTCCGACGATTTCCGCACGCACTCAGGCTTTCTCTTCCTCTCTTTCCTCCCTTTTAATTAATTTAACTGATTTTCCTCTTCTCGTCTGGACCTCTCCCCCCGTCATAGTTAGAGTGTCCGGCAACTGCAGAATGTGACATTATACCTGCTCATCTTCCGTCCTCGATCTTCCCTGCTCGGGCCGCTGCATGGACTTAAGGTTAACCTTGTCTATCGTCTTGCCATGTGCTCTGTCAACCCCGCATTTGATGTTCCGAGTCGACTTCTTCGAATGATAATTTTCTCCGGGATCTCCTTCAAGTTCTTCATCTATCCCGCGAAGTTCATCCGTACGCGTTTAGCGACCGTGTCAGTCTTTCAGCAACGACGACATTTCAATTGTAACTCTGCCCCTTGAATGATACAAAGCGTCAATAAATCTCGGAGGGTACGCGGATCTCTGTTAAAAGGTTCATCCAACGACAAGGCCCTTTCGATGATATAAAAAGCGCAGAAAGGATCCACATTCCCCATCTCCAAACCAATTGGAAATTCAGACAATGTTCAAGCTTGTATCACTCGTCTCACTCGCTGTCTTGGCCTCCCGCGTCAGCGCTGTCGCGGTTTGGGGACAATGTAAGCTTTTGTGTTCTTTGCATGTCAGGATCCTTACTCAGTCGACACAGGTGGTGGCATCGGATATGGTGGAAGCGTAAGTATCTGATATTTGGGCAGCCTGGGCAAACAATGTTAATTCTTGTCACGCTTTTCCGATTAGACTGTTTGTACGTACCCTCTTCTTTCCTAGCAGTCAGCCGGATTCCAATCTAACGTGCTTTACAAAGGTGATTCTGGAAACCACTGCGTTTATGTCAACGATTGGTACTCCCAGTAGGCTATCCGTCAGTTTCCGAGTGAATGAACTACTAAGCGCTGTCTCAGATGTCAACCTGGCTCTGCCACAACGACTACGTCCACCCCGACTACGACCTCAAATCCTGGAGGAGGAGGAAGCGGTCTTGACGGTCACTTCAAGTCTAAGGGCAAGAAATATTGGGTAAGACACAGATCTCTGAGATGTCCATGGTTATGGCCTAACACTGCTTTTTAAAGGGCTCTTGCGCTGACCCCGGTACCCTTAACATCGCTGGTTAGCCTAGATTCTCTCGTTGGCTGGTGGCAACACTAACGATGAACAACCTATTAGCAAACGCGGCCAAGCTCAAGTCCGACTTCGGTCAAGTTACTCCTGTAAGTGATACCCATGCAAATGGCGGCCGACGGCTGAATGACTCTGTCACTAGGAAAACTCTATGAAGGTATAATGAAAAGCTATGCTGTCTCTTATCAGACTGATCGATTTGACTGTTCTCAGTGGGATGCCACCGAACGTGAGATACTTTGAACCTTATCCAACCCTTGCATGTTACTGACCACCCGTCTCAGCCTCTCGTGGCAGTTTCAACTTCGGAAACTCCGATCAACTTGTTAACTGGGCTGTTTCCAATGGCAAGCTTATTCGTGGCCATACATTGGGTGAATGAATACGCAATGGGGACACAAGGAACCGTTTGGCTGACTTCTCAACCTTTAGTCTGGCACTCTCAGCTTCCTTCCTGGGTCAGCTCTATCGGTGACAAGAACACCCTTGTACGTTGTCATTTCTTCAGATTCACAGGATTTGTTGACTCAATATAACCCTTCAGACCTCGGTCATCCAAACCCACATTTCCAACGTTGCTGGCCGTTACAAGGGCAAGCTGTATGGTAAGTCTTTTCACTGAACTACCGTGTTACTTTTGCTAACAGTTTGGCTCAGCCGTAAGTACTCCTTAAAATCACTCGGACGCGCCGCTCAAAAGATTCTGCGTTGCGAAAATAGTGGGATGTTTGCAAGTGAGTCTTTGGTTCCGGCCCTGGTGTATAATTTCTTATATGGACCACAAATAGTGAGATTTTGAACGAAAATGGTTCCCTCCGAAGCAGTGTCTTCTACAATGTCCTCGGCGAGGTAGGTGCTTCTTAGAGCTTCCACGACCATCACATCTGATTTTGCCGCAGTCCTTCGTCACCATTGCGTTCGCCGCTGCCAGGGCTGCAGATTCCACCGCCAAGTACGCAAAAAAATATTATGCGAGAGGGTGAAAGAAACTGACTGAACCACAAGGTTGTACATAAACGATTACAACTTGGACTCCAACAACGCCAAAGTCCAAGGTATGGTCTCCCTTGTCAAGCGCGTCAACTCCGGCGGCAAGTACATCGATGGTATTGGTACCCAGATGCATCTCGGCGTTCGTATCGAATCCTTCAACTCGTGGATCTCGCCTAATCTCTTCTTTACAGGCTGGTGGTGCTGGTGGCGCTCAAGCCGCTCTGAGCGCCCTTGCAAGCTCTGGTGTCGGCGAAGTCGCTATCACTGAGCTCGACATCGCTGGTGCAGGCGCGAACGACTACGTCACGGTTGTCAAGGCTTGCTTGGCTGTTTCCCAATGTGTCGGTATCACTTCTTGGGGTGTCAGCGACGCTGTACGTTTTTATCCCTTTTCGCTGGTTGCTGCAGAGTCTTAGACCATCAAATAGAACTCCTGGAGGTCGTCTGACAAGCCTCTTCTCTTTGATAACAACTACAACCCCAAGGCTGCGTACAGCTCTGTCATCCAGGCCCTGTCCTAAATCGCCAAGTTACGGCTGTAGAGCTCGAAGGCGAGTTTACTCCCTGAGGTGTTCTTGTTACCGCTGCATCTCTGTTTATTCGCGATATGTATCAAAATGTGCAATACCAATATTATTGTCCGGATGGGTACAACGACGGCGTTAGCTCTTTGTTTTTTTTACCATCGTGCTATGACACTGCAAGGTTCACAAACCAATGTCTGGGTGTCCCACAAGGAGGACATCTTCCTTATTCTCCTGGGTGTGGACTAGGTGTTTGTTAAGCTCATTGTACTCCTCCCGGACCAGGAACTTGGCGGTCACAATGCGCTATTTTTGGATCAAGGAGGGTAGGGTCAAGAGGGGAGTAAGATCGACAAATGTGGCCATGGTTGTCTCCAGGGTCTCATCTAGAAATAAAGGATGCGGAACATTGATATCGTGGAGCCTGAGGTTCAAAGTTAGTTCCGGGCCACACAGTGAATTGACAGCAAAGATAACCTCATCATCATTCATCTGAGCTATTATATGTAGGTTGTCCTTATAGGAGCTTGTCCCCAATAAACCCACATTTCCTTGTACGGTTCAAGTCGTTCAACATCGTCGGTTGCTTCTGAGTTTGGGGGGTGGAAGCCTGAGACCGCTAACGGCTTCTTTGAGGTTTGCTTTGGTGAACTTGGGGAATGCGAGATCCTTGAAGGGCTTGCATCGGAGTTCAGGAAGATCTGTGCCGCCGTGGTATGAGGGAGCTGCATGCGATGTCTACTTTGAGCTCAGAAATGGTGTGTCGGGCGATGCACCAACATGAATGTACACGGTGAGTGGACGGCCATGTACATCTACAGGTCGACAGAATAACTTCCAAGAGGAGCTACTGGTCATGGTGAGAGCTGAGACCAAAGCGATGCATCTTTAGACCTCAAGTGATGCGATAGCGCTCGGACACACAAAACCTACGACGACGCTGGTATTAGTAGACCCGATGAGAGCTTGGGGGTGCTGATTCATCCTACGTGTGCAAATTGCTTTTTCTGGACGCGAATTAGATAGGAACTGCAACAAAAGTATATGTGACAGTCATAACAGGGCCTAGGTTATCTGCTTAGAGCAGCCTCGAACTAGCGTCATTTGGACTTGAGCTCAGGTTTAGCACTCTATAGGAGACCGAAGAAGTCTAAGCAACATCGAGACGGAGGAGATGGTTGAATAAACCTGGTGGGGGACGTCGGAATTATGGCAGACAGAACTTATTGGCCGGCAGCTGGTTATCGATGCCGTCCCCTGCCATCCTACGGAATTGAGCGTATGAACGAATCTCTCGAATATACCTTCGCGGCATCACAATCACTCTCCGACTCGGTGATAGCCGAGAAAAACGCGACGCGCGACGCGACTCCTGGTTGACCAGCAACCACAAAGCCCAGGGCCGAGCACAACTTCAAGCCATGCGTATCGAGGAGCTCGTTATAGAGGGTATGTTTCACAGGGAACAATGCTAATGCTTAACTAATATACATATAGGCTTCAAATCGTACCCCGTACGAACCCAAATTACCGGATGGGACCCGTCCTTCAACGCAATCACTGGTCTCAATGGTTCTGGCAAATCCAACATCCTCGACGCGATATGTTTTGTTCTGGGTATGACAAATATGTCTTCGGTATGTGCGCTGCAATTGTATGTATTATTACTTGTGAATTGACGCCTTTGTACCATAGATGAGAGCGCAAAACCAACAGGACCTCATTTACAAACGAGGGCAAGCTGGTGTCACCAAAGCTAGCGTAACGATCGTGTTTGACAACTCAGACCGCTCGAAAAGCCCCCCAGGCATGGAGGAGGCCAAGCAGATTACCGTAACGCGCCAGGTGGGTGATAGGCATGATACCGTCTAGGTACACTCATTGTTGAAAAAAATAGATTGCTCTGCCTGCTGTTTCCAAGTATCTCGTCAACGGACACAAGTCAACACAAGCTCATGTCCAGACCATTTTCCAATCTGTTCAACTGAACATCAACAACCCTCATTTCTTGATTATGCAAGGTCGTATTACGAAGGTGGGTGCCGTCTCTCCTAATTATGCTAAAATTTGACCTGATGGCGTACCGTATACTAGGTCTTGAATATGAGGCCACAAGAGATTCTCGGAATGGTTGAAGAAGCAGCCGGAACGCGTATGTTCGAAGAGAAAAAGGACAAAGCAAAGAAAACCATGGCCAAGAAGGACAAACGTGTTCAAGAGATCCAATCCATTCTCAACGAAGAAATCACGCCCAAACTCGAAAAGCAAAAGGCTGAAAAGAGAGCTTACATCGAATATCAAAAGGCTTGTTCAAAGCTCGAACGCATCAGCCGAATGCTGCGAGCGTACGAGTGGACCCATGCGAACAAGATGGTAGAAGAGAAGGAACGCGCTATTGAGGAGAAACAAGCGGAGGGCGCTCAGGTGGAGAAGCAGAAGAAGCAATACGGGAAAGAATGCGACGCGGCCGAGAAGCAGCACAAGGAGGTGACGAAGAAGAAAGAGGGCGAAATCTCGAAGAGTGGAAAGATTAAGAAATTGGAGGATGAGGTGGCGGAGCTGGGAAAGGCTGCCGTCAAGGTCAGAACACAGGCCGAATTGAAGGAAAACACGATCAAAGAAGAGGAAGCCGGTGTTGCTGCTATTGAAGGCGAATTGAAGGAGGTCAGCGTTGCCGTCCTTGGTGGCTTTCGTTTGCTGACACCATTTTACATACAGCTTGAGGACAGCAAAGACAGAAAAGCCGCAGAAGTTCAGGGTCTGAACTCTACCTTCAGCAAAGTCAAGGAGCAATACACTGCCAACCAGACCAAACTCGCGACAGCCGAAGAACTTCTTCAGTCTCTTTTAACCGGCCTTACTTCCAACTCTAATGCCAACACTGGTGGTGGATACATGGGCCAACTTGCCGACGCTCGAGGGCGCATTTCCCAGGCCGAAGCCGAAGAGCAGCAGAGTAAAGTCAAACTAGGCATGGCAGAGAAGGAGCTCAAGTCACTGGAAGGCCGAACCAAGGAGGTACAGAAAGAGGCGAAGGAGAATGAGAAGAAGTTGGAGAGAGTGCAGGGAGAATTGGACGAATGTAGGAGGCGGCTTGAGAAGTGTGGGTGGAACGCAGAACTGGACCAGGCAGGAGAGGAGAGACTGAAAATAGCCAAACAGGAGCTTAGGTCCTTGACTGAGGTTGGTATTTCAGTTTGTAGTGTGAATGTTGCACTGACGCGTGGCTCGACAGAGATACGAACAGGTCAAGCGTCAACTTGGAAGGATAGACTTCAGCTATTCAGACCCGTCGCCAGGTTTTGATCGCTCGAAAGTCAAGGGCACCGCTGCACAACTAATCTCGCTCGACGAAGAGCATTTCAACAAAGCAACTGCTCTTGAGATTGCTGCAGGCGGAAAACTGTATCAAATCGTCGTGGAGAACGAGAGGGTCGGCAAGGAAATCCTGGAGCGTGGCGGGCTCAGGAAACGAGTCACTTTGATCCCCTTGAATAAGATCGCTGCGAGGAGATTAGATGCCAGGGTGGGTGCCGGATTCAACCTGGCCATACCGCGTTACTCACCATATCCCATGTCCCTAACAGAGACTCGAGGCTGCTCAACGTCTTGCTCCCGGCAAAGTCTGGTCTGCCTTGTCCCTTGTAGGATATGCAGCGCAAGTTGCGGAAGCGATCGCCTACGTCTTCAGTGACAATTTGATCTGCTCCGACTCTGAAGCTGCGAAGAAGGTTACTTTCAGTAGAGACGTGGGCGTTCGCTCCGTGACCTTCGAGGGAGATGTCTATGATCCCGCTGGTACTCTCAGCGGTGGTTCGGCGCCCAGTGGCAGCGGTCTCCTAATTCAAGTACAAGAACTTCTGGCCGTCACCGAACATTTGAGCCAGGGAAGGGCGAAGATGGATGCTTTGATGGCGGAGGAGGAAAACGGGCGACAGAAGAGGGAAGACTGGAAGAAGATGAAGAGGGACCTAGAGATGAAGGAGCACGAAATGAACCTCGTGAAGCAGCAAATCGAGGGTAGCAGTGCCGCCAGGGTGCGTTTTCCCATGATTGCTCCGAAAACCGGAGCCTAATCCGTTGCTTATAGATCGGTGCTCAAGTCGAGGAACTCAAGCAGACCATTTCTAATCTCCGAGCTGCTATTGACGAGGCCAAGAGGAAGCAGAAAGAGGCCAACGATGAGGTCAAGAAGCTTGAGAAAGATATGGCCGAATTCAAGAACAACAAAGACGGTAAAACTGAACAGCTCAAGGTTAGCTTCCTATGCATTCATTCAGGCCTCTCGACTGATTATGAAATCCCTGGACAGGCCGACATCCTGAAGCAGAAAACCGCCCTCCAAAAGGAAAACGTCACTGTCAAGACACAACAGAAGGAAGTCCAGACTGCGAACCTCGAACTAGGTAAGGCGGAACTGTCCAACCTCTTTAGGCTCGGTAGCTGACATCCTTCAAGAGCAATTTGACACAGATATCAGCGAGACCAAAGCGAGACTAGAGGAAGCCAGGGAGAGTGTCAAGAAAGCCCGAAAAGAGCTGGTAAAGATGCAAAATACGGCAGCTCAAAGCGAGGTCCGCCAATGTTCTCCTTGCGTCTGCCCGCAACACTGACGAGACCTGGTTGTTCACAGGCAGCGCATACTGAAGCCGAGCAACGTCTTCAAGAGGAACGTGCCACTCTGTCTCGGTTTGACGACGAGTTGAAACAACTATCCGCCGTCATCAAGGAGAAGAAACAGAAGATGAGCGATTCAGACCTCCAGCTGAAAGAGTTCGAACATGATATACAAGTTCTGAACAAGGATAAGCAAGGACACGTCAACATGGTCACCAACCTCGAGAAACAGCACGAATGGATCGTTGAGGATAAAGAGTGAGTATGCATTTGATTTCTGTCTTGGCAGAAGCTGACGTCTTTTCCTTAGCCAATTTGGCAAGGAAGGCACTCCATACGATTTCAAGAAGGAGAATATCGGCAGGCTCAAGGAGCAAGCTAACGAATTAGAAACAGCTCAACGTGGCATGAAGAAGAAAGTCAATCACAAAGTGCTGAGCACGCTCGACGGGTGCGTTTGCGATTCGCATAAAACACGGATGCGTCTGACAACATGCTCAGTACCGAAAAGAGGGAGGCTGAGCTTCAGAAGAACATGCGGATTGTCCTCGAGGATAGGGGCAAAATCGAAGCGACTATTGACCAAATTGACCAGTATAAACGCGAGGCTCTCATGAAGACTTGGAAAAAAGTCGACGCGTATGTCCTATATTTCATGCAGAAAAAGATGAAGGCCAAACTTAACTTCCCTCGTAGTGATTTCGGTGCAATCTTCGCGGAGCTGCTGCCTGGAAACTATGCCAAACTCCAACCACCCGAAGGACAGGACCTCATGGATGGATTGGAGGTCAAAGTCCAGTTGGGTAGTGTCTGGAAGCAAAGCTTGACGGAACTGAGTGGTGGACAAAGGTTCATTTCGGTTAATCTTGGAACCTCTATTCCTTGCTGACCACCTGATCAGGTCCTTGATCGCTCTGTCCCTCATCATGGCTCTTCTCCAGTTCAAGCCTGCGCCAATGTATATCCTGGATGAAATCGATGCAGCTCTTGATTTGTCGCATACTCAGCACATCGGTCAACTTTTCCGCACTCGATTCAAAGGCTCCCAATTCATTGTGGTATCCCTAAAGGAGGGTCTCTTCACAAATGCAAATGTCCTCTTCAAAGCGCGGTTCCGGGACGGGACTTCAGTTGTGGAACGAACGGCGCAGCGCTCCGGCTCTTCCATGTATGGTGCTGACAACGAAGATCATGGAAGTGGTCGCAGGAGAAGAGTTAATGGGTCATGACACGTCTCTTGGGGAAGATAGGCTTTCCAGGTTCCATGCTTAATCGATCCACGCTTTTCACGGCTATTTTGTAATGATGTACCATACAGACTGTATACTTAGTAAATATCTCTTCCTATTTGTTGCTCAGAAATCGGCTTCAATTGACGATTGTATCGAGTCCTCAAGTTCCCTCCCCAAGCATTTCCGCATTTCCTGCTGAGCGCTTAGTGACCCTAGCCTTGAGATTCCCACGACCCTCACAGCCGATATCCGTACCTCCCAACATAGGTATTAGCCTAGTATTGTGCTGAAAAAACTTCACCTTCCCAAGGGCGAGATGGCCGAGCGGTCTAAGGCGCCAGACTAAGGAGACCAAGGCAGTTGCTGTCTAGTGATATCTGGTCCGAAAGGGCGTGGGTTCGAATCCCACTCTCGTCACTTCTTTTTTTTCGACTTCCAGGATGGATCTGGCCCATGCAAACAGGTCTGCAGCAGACCAAACGATTACTATCGGATTTAAACATCGTTTATCAGAAGTATCGGACTATTGAGGATTCTCTGTCTAGACCTGCACTATCTCTGATATCCGGACCTATGCTGCCGTGGAACCGCTCTCAATTGAATTCTTCTGGGGGCAGACATCGGGGAAACAACCTGTTCCCTGATAACCCTACAAAACCGATCCGTATACGATTTGTGGGCTTGAACTTTACGACTCACCCTTGGCGTATTCTGGGTTACCTTGCAGCAGTAACCTTTAGTGGGTAGGAGGCACGATCCATTGGCTCCATTAGAGTTATCAGGATAGCAAATATCTATCAGCAAAGCAAAGATCAATACAATAACCAGAACAAATCTTTGTCGATCCGCCGACTGACATGCTACATTGTACTCAGGCTCAAACTAGACTTTTCTGAGCTTTGCAAAGAAAATGGAATGAGGCCTCCACGTACGTTATTGCAGCAAAGTCGCTTTGGAGTGTCCGATGGGCAAGTTCCTCCCGCAAGACAGAAAATCGGGAGCACAATTACGGAAAGAATAGCAGCAAGCATGTTGGAGGACGAGGATTCAGACAGTGGTTTTATATGAAGCAGGGAGTCTGAGACCTCGGACATCTAGATTCACTTGGTTGGGCCATTCAGAGCCTTTGAGACTTTAAAGTGTACACTTTGATTCGATCAAAAAGCTTGAGTACCCACTTTGCAAACTGGCCGATAGAGTTCTGAGTTATGAGATAGCCCCTGTTTCGAGATGCACAAGGCTAGACTTCGAAGAAAGGCATTGATGGGGAACCGATTAACCGCTGTCGGATATCTGATTTTGAATTTGCTAGAGGTACATAAAGGCCTTGGCGACTGTGCAACGATTGTGCAATTTCAGAAATATTTGCTGACAACTTCGTGGCGTTCATGAATAACTATGTACTATAATCTATTCATCTGGTCAAATCCAATGATAAATTCGCAAGATTATTTTTCCATAATGTATTAGTGCCGTGCCATAAACAAACTACTGGTAGTGTGGTTCCAGTTTGGAATTAAAATCAAGCGGAGGCTGGAACACAATCTTCCCCAGTGTAACCCTGCATATCCCACTTAAGATCTGCACAAGTTGGAAGAAAATGTGATATACCTTAGGTGTCAAAGAGTAGCTGTGGCAGCAATATCCAGCTCGGTCACCGCACTCTCCGCTATTAGGGGTGGCGCAGCTGTAGGGGGTGTTTCCTGAGAACTGAAGAACAAGTTAGGAAGAGTGCTCTGACGTAGGATATGAAAGACTTGCATAATTACAGCACAAATGATTGGGCCTGTCTGAGGCCGGGTCGCAGGTGCCAGCAACAGCGGACAGAGCAAGGAGAGGGAGAACGATCAACGAAGAAAGGCGGGCCAACATGTTTAACTCGAGTTTGGTAAAGAAGGATGGGTGATGGGGCTTGTTGGTGAAATAGAGCATTTCCTTGCACCCTTTATAGCGTAGAGGCTCTCCGTGGCGACGATCTCATGTGCCCGAGCCGAGTATGAATCATGTCACTTTTAGAGGAGAGACGACGTTGGCGATGAGGGAAAGATGTCTATCGGCTTCCAAGCAACGTTTCGACTACGTAAAGCACCACGCCGCGCAGGTGCCGTCAGGCGTCCTGCGGCCACTCCGATCGCAGATTCTATGTTTCCGATTGCCTTTGAGTGAAGTAATTGGAAATGGGTACCGATCTAGCCAAAGCGGCCTCGCCAGCCTGCCTTTCAGGAGGCAGAATGCATGTCAATATAGCGGTAACCTTCGTAATACGACTCGGTTCCCGAGGCATCCCATTCATCGACGCGGAGGTACAAAACTCCGTCAGATTTGACAGGGTCTTTTAAGCGCCATTGGATCCAATCCTGAGTGAGAGGCGCCAAGGCAGGGCAACATGAATGTCGGAAGAAACGAACATTGATCCGAGGTGCTCCGCAGACATGAGGCCGACTTTGCAACTGAACGGATTGCTCGTAACAAGAGCCAAATTCAAATTATATCGTTACGGACAAAACCAGAGAAATGCTGCCATACCGTACACTGGCCGTAATTATACTTGGAAGATATGAGGTATGTAATTAAAGGGATTCGAAAGTAACCGCAAGCCTGTCCTATGATAAATAGGAATAAATGTGAGAATGGAATAGAAGAACAATGCAAAAGAACGTTACGACCGATTAAAAACAAGTGTCCGAGGAGAGACGTAATATGCAAAAGTAGCGTAACAAGTAATGTGATGCAAAGGACCAATAAGAATGAAATAATGCAACTCAAGCAAAATATGAGGAGCTTAACCCAAGCGCGGCTTGACGTGCCTCAAAACAGGCTTTGGCAAGGTGACTGTTGACCATAAGACCATGGTTCCCCCGTTTACAGTTCCAAGGACACTTGCGACGGCATTCTGACCGAGAGCGAGTCCCTTTGGTGGCTAAGGATATATTCATGTCAGACGACGATCCTAAACGTGAACAAAGGGAGACACATACATTCCAGGCATCCGAACGACCATCCATCCTCTCTGAACCGGTAATGCAAACCTGAGGACGAGCAGGCAGAGAACGCAAGGGCTGAGGGAAGAGCAGTTAGTATCGATTTCTAAGCCACCAAGAATAGAATCCAACTTACTCTATGCTCCTGATGGAGGGGAATAGAATACCTAAAGGTGAACTTGTCCCCCTTGACGGCTGCTGCACTGGCCATGTGCCCGTCGTTGCGCTCGGCCTGAGCTTCTGGTTCCTCGACAGCCTCCTCTTCTGCCAGTTCGTTGATGCTGCCCAGGGATGGGAGGAAGCCACTTTGGTCAAAGGAAGTATGCGTAAGAGGAAGCTCTGGCAAGTCGTCCATGATAGGCCTGTCGGGTGAAGGAGAATAATTGCGATAACGTTTGGGTTGACTGTACGTATGCAACTTCTCCGCCAGACCGCCGCGCTTTGGAATCGGGGAGACAACCTCGAGTGTCCTTCGAGTACGTTTGGTAACAGGGCTAGGAACCGATCCAAGCTCAAGAGAAGATCCAGCTTGAGCAGAAGTATTGACGGGCCTGGGCCCAAACGGACTCTCCGCCATTAAAACAGAGGAAGAAGATGAAGGGGTGACAGGGTTGGGCTTGAGCTGATCGTCGTTGTTGCTCCTCGGAACTGATAGGTTACCATTGACTTCCTCACCCTCCACGAAGATCTTCGGGACCTCATTAGAAATTACGGCGTTCTCCTTCGCAGAATCGGCGTGCTGACCCATGACGGTGGCAGACACATCCCCTGGGGTACTCCTCGAGGGACCAGGGATAGCCGATTCTGTTGTTGATTGACGTCGAGATCCGGAGGCGACGTTAACGGTGGCTTGGATGGAAGGGCGATCAGGACGGGAGACACCGAGAAGCTTCCTCAGGTCCTCGATGGTCCTAGTAGACTTAGACTTGGGAGAGGTGCTGGTATTGCGGCCGGATGGCACATACTGAGTATGTGAGCGAAGCTGCTTCCTGTTGCTGGCGCGGGGAATATTGGAGGCATTGCTGGCCTCACGTAGGATTTTTCGCCGGGGAGCAGCTTTCGACTCGCCATCCGCCTTGTAGTGGGAATCGTCCTGGCCTTCTCCGGTCTGCCTTGCCACGATGAATTCGGTCCTCCTAGTGGATTGCTTACGTGCCTTGCGGGTCTTCTTCTTGCGAGACTTGCGTTTGTTTCCGGAAACATCTGGGGTGTCAGCTAAAGCGGTGGATCAGTCAAGCACACTAATAGAGAAGTAACTAGAATAGACTTACGTTCAGGTAGGAGTGTGTCCGTTGAACTTTCCAAAAGTTGCTCCGTTGCCAATGTAGATACTTTACACAATGGGACTTGTGTCGAGAAATAGGTGTACAGAGCCGCGACATCCCCTATAATGATTGCAATAATGACCAGCAGATAGGAGGTAGGGATGCCAGTCAAGCGGCTGACGTCAATATCGAGCGCAAGTACCGCACCAGTTAACACCGAAGTTGTCGCGACGGCAGCCATGAGGAGGTGAAATAGTCCAAATCTATTGGAGACATGCCGTTGTGCGTTGTTGTGTCGAGTCGGAAAGGGATTGTAAATAGCGAGCTTTGCCGCATAGGAGGCGAGAACAGAGATGGTGAGGCGAAGTAAGACGAATGTGACGATGACCGGCAGGAGATAGAACAAATTCGCGAGGAAGAGCCTGTCAAGCGCCGCCACTCCAGGGCTTGGAATGGGGACATCCTTCTCTCCAAACATAGGGTAGGTATAATTCCGGGGCGGTACCTCGATATCGTATCCTGGCGGCACCTGACGAGAGCGGTAAGTCGCCCTTATCATGATCGCCTGGTGAAGACCCGCGATGGGAAGCAGGTACCGAAGGAAGGTCGGGATGTTGACGTTCATGATGCTGGATGCGAATGGGGAGTGGGCAAGGTAGGTTGAACTTTAGGGGCAGCCCTGGTCCTAGCTTTATACGCGATTGCGAAGAGGACCATGTTTACCATCTTCCAGGAAAACAGGATTCGGCCGGGATTGTATGCCGAGACTACAGAGCAGTCCAACTGTGAATACCAGTGAGAAATAACAGACGAATCGGCCTTGCAATAGGCCAATGGCTACCTTGACACGGGTTACTCGCAGAGAAAGCATGGCGCTGCGCCATTCTTCCAATGATTGGTGACATATGTCAGACAGATGTTGCGAGAAGGACTCTTCTTCTAAGAATCCTAGTCTAATGGAGAGATTGATATGTGCATGAAGAAAGCTATTGCTTGGCTATTTCACCCCATATGGCTGGTAGGGTGACATGCAAGTCATTCATGAGCTGGCCCAAATGCTCTTCAAGCTTGAGACGTGGACCAAACGTTCAGAGCTGTGGCCACGGTGTTGAGGCAGGGAAGGGATTGGTTTGGACGTTGAATATGAATTGCCTCTCTGATCTCAGGGCCAGAGGTCTCCCACGACCCGGGGAAGCTCAGCAAAGTTCAAGAACAGTTTTCGTACAATGCCGATTCGAAAGGTTGTTCGAGGACGCTTTTCTGCATTGAGAAAGAGGGAATAATAAGGGGCAAACACAGATATAAATTTCTGCAGCCATTCCCGCCAGATGTATACGAATAATACTCATGAAAAGCAGCGACAGTTCGTAGGTATGCATGCGGCATGATAACCTCTATAATAGTCCAGAGGAAAACGGGACACCTCTTCATGCGTCACGCGTCACGCGGAACACAGTCCAAGCCAGTATATCCCTACAAAGATCGAATTAGCCAGGCTTCCCCCATTTACGACAATGCCGTGCTTACACGAGGTGTCAATTCATAGCTATTGCAGCAATAGCTCTTCATGCCGTGGTCAGGATCATTGCAGGGGCCATTATCACCATTGGATCCGTCAACATAGCACGAGTCTAAAAAAAAGGGGTCAGAAATAGGCAATGAAGGTAGCATCAGGCTACGTCCTTACATGGGATAGTTCCTTGAAGCTGTAAGAGACTCAGTAAATATCGACGCGAATAGAAAGTAGTCAAGCTCACCTTGTAGCAGCAGAGACGGTTAGGCTTGTCTGAATCGGTGTCACAGACGCCAGCAGCGACGCTGAGAGCGAAGAGAGGGAGAACGATCAGAGAGGCAAGGCGATGGAACATGGTGAAGTCGTTAGGAGAGTAGGAGGCGTTGAAGAGTCTTCAAGTTTGGTAAACTGAAGCTTGCGGCTCCACCTTTTATACCTGAAAGGGCCCGCCATACATAACCCTTTCAGTGACAGCACCGGGGAGCAATCCCCGAGCCAAGGATTTGCTGAAGACAGACAGCGACGCCGATGATCGCTAACTCTTGAAGAGCATAGGAGAAAGGATCTGCCTCTACCTCCGACTTGCCAGTCCGTAGTCATGCGGTGACACAAGTCTACCATTCAGTTCCCAGCGAAGCTCGTAGGATCGCTACGTTCTCACAACTCTTGAATCGCAAGACCCCACTTCATGTTTGGCAAACGGAGGTTTGAACCCGTCCAAGACTCCGCCAATGCAAGCCTCCCTGAAGTAGGAATCTCGGTGGTTGAGAGGCGGAAACAGGCCAAGAACCTTTAAAGGCAATCATGAAAACACGGTTCTGAATGAATCCAGTGCCTGGTACGCTGATTCTTGGCCATTTACTATGTTGGTACGTCACCATAAGACCCCCCGTTGAAAGCCATCTGGGGGTTCCGGCGTGATGGAGGTGATGTGAACGAGTCCAGGAAGACCTCTATTGATTCTATTTGCTCGTACACGCAGCATTCAGTGGCAGGTTTTCGTGGTCCCAGAAAGCTCAACTGTATTTCATAATACATCAGCTAAGTACATGGCATAGCAGAAACAACATGTGTGGGACGGTTCACCGCCTTATAAACCGCTCTATCCCGATACTTCTGTCCCTCGCCTTCGCGCTGCTTTCCGAGGTTGTTCCAGCGTTGTGTTTATTAGGCTGGGGTCCGAGGAGGGATTAGGGTACGTATTCTCTTGCATTTCTCGTCGTCATAACATCATATATTTCAAGCAGTAGGCCATAGCAGGGTAAGTGCCATCGCCACGCAGGCAAGAGCAACGTATGGAGACAGTCGTTCTCCAATTCGAGCAGATTTGAAGAAAAGGCCCATGAACCTGCCATGTTCTGCATCAGGTCAGACCTCGGAGATGATACTATCTACGACGTACCCATGCTTGTTCCTATCGACTAACCGTGGAGCTACTGCCCTAACATATGTGCAAGTGCAGATTACTAGAAGGATGACCAGCAATAATGATTGGAAATTGAACAAGGCAGACTAAGAATCGTTTAGCCACAGAGTTTCTCTTGAGTCGCCTTCAGAACGCACCATCTTTCGTCCCAGGTATCGTCGTTCGTTTGGTGGACTGAGCGCAAAGACCGGATGACGATAGAGGACGTGTCGACAACGCTGGTGGCAGTGCCATTTCTTTCACAATGCCAAACAAACGCGTCGCGTCAAATTGCGGGCCTGAGTTTTCTTCGTCCATCATCATACCGTCGCATGTATACCTCCTGGCAGTTCTCATTCTAGATGTCGGTATGGTTTGTCTAAGCGAACGTTCAAGTACCTTCCTCCTGCGTTTCGCCATAGTCCCACTCGATCCTGAGGAAAACCTGGCGGTACGGGTGGTGCTCACGACAATGATACTAGGGTGCATTATGCATAATATTATACACTTCTTAAAATCTACTTTCGCAGAGAAAACTCAGCCTGTAACTCTGAACGCCGAGCCACAGCCTACGGTATAGACCCTTGTTTTTCACGCTCAGCCTTAGGTCCCTCCGAGTCAGAACTTCAAGATAAAACAAGTTCCTTTCATGGTTGCTCCCAACCCTGCAATATCCGTCTCAGATGAGAAATAGCAATGACTTCCAGTCAGAAAGGCAATGGGATGGCGGCGCCCGCAATCAAGCGCTGAAAGATTCGGTAGAACCTTGTGTTGACCAGAATGGCATGGACTGTCAACGACCAGACATAGTCAGTTCAACTACTAAGCATGCGTTCATGAAGAAGCTTCACCCACCTAGCAGTCTGCAGAGTCAAGCTTGGCCGTCCCGGGCCTCTCCCCTCTATTTGGATACTATGAGGTAGCCCAAGGACGACCTGAGAGGAAGCAAATAGGATTGAGAGGGCTACTACGAGGCGCATCGTGATTCAGGATATATGGTTATCTTCCGATTAAGGGCGAAGAGGGAGGCCAGCTCTCTGAAGAGACCAGGCCGCATTAGACACCTTTAAGTATTATACTGTTGGTGGGAGGATTCTGCGGAAATCAGAGTGCCATCAGCTTTTCTGATTCCGAGCCCTCCAAAGCCGCCGAATCCAAGTTTCAGCTAAAAAGATCGTCAGTGGACGCATCGGGCAACAACAACACTCCCTGGTCCCCATCACAGGCGGTGCCAATGATGCTTGAATACAAGGTCGGAATGGGCGCTTGTGCGCCTGCTTTGTACCCACCATCTTAGTTCTCGCGTTTGAAGGAGAGATGCGAGGCCTCATCAGAGCTCAGTGAGACTAAATTTCGAAGCTTTCAGGTATCGAGTATAAGTGAGAGAAAGAAATACATAACAATCAAGCATGCCGCGTGGAAGACAGCATTACAAAGAGTTAGGAATCGGAAGAAACATAGGTATACACGGGGACCGAATTCCAGGGCATAGAGAGGTACTGTGTGTTCATTTGGTGGGGAGAGGAAGTTGGCCCTTGATACGCTGAGAAATGCAAATGTGGTATGAGTAAAGAGGACCAAGTTGGCATGAGCACCCGAGATGGCAAGACTCACCTCCAGTTTGAACCGGCAGATCTGACGACCGTGCTTTCCTTCCTCTCGTATGGCCTGTCATTCCTTGAGCATCGGCATCTTGACGAGACGGTACTGCGATCATACCTCTACAACCCTGTAGAGACCGTCGTACCTATATCTGGTAGGAGTCAAGAGAAGTGTTAGTCTAGTGCTCGTCGAAGCTGGGTTGAATGAACGCACCCTTCGGTTGGTGAGTACCTAGGATCCCCTTTAGAGCCACGGATGACTCGAACGGGATGCTTGGTGTTGACAGATGTCTATTGAGCTCAGCGTTGGACCGAGGACTCTGTAAAAGCGAAGAAAGCTTTCTTACCTGCATGATTGAGTTGCTGCTGTCGTCAAATGTCTGGTCGCGGGTTTGGGGGCCAGGTTGCTATCGACTCAGAGATGAGACGGCATTTCGTGGGACACCTAGATGAACGCAGTTACGTTGAAGACATCTTGCTGGCCGCCTGTGAGCCAAGTCAGGTGTTATCGCTCACTACCAGGTTATAGACCGTCACCTGCGCCTGTGTAGATGCTACCAGTGGACGCGCAAATAAGCCCCGAAAACGTCTCTGACAGCTGGATAGTACACATACATTGTATCGCCCTCGTCTATATCGTCTTCATATCCATTTGAGAGGACGATTGAAGAGGCACCATATGCGGGATCCCCGAAAATTCCTTGCACAGGATGCCTATGCATGTTGCGGTCGAAACAATCACGCCTAGTCGTTACCTAGAATCAGCCTCGAACAGCTTGACTGTACGAACGCACCTATCCTTGAATGTTGTGCCCACAGGCATACCCGATAACTCGCCGTAACCTGCAGGAAGAGCAGTTCTTGCTATCTGAAAGCGTTCGTCAACTGCAGCAAACCGCCGGCGCCTGAAAGAAGAGAATTTGCATCAGTGCTAACGTATGCTTGAGAATCATCACAGCATACCATGCTTCCTGGGACATCTTGGTTGTAGTGGATTAAGATGTTTGATATGATGGTGTCGTTGATCGTGGAATACAATTGTAACTCTTGTGCGATCTCGGAGCCGAGAGCCACAATACCATTCAAAGTGGGCATTTAAAATAGGTGGAGGTGTGTTAATTAAAGTATTTGATTGAGTTTTCTATAGACACGAGAGGAATTCATATGTAACACCACAAAAGGCATTTGACTGTGACATTCGGGCTTAGAAGGCGTGTTCATTTCAAGTTGGTTGAAACAAATTTAACAGTAAGAGATTGGCTCTTGGCCAGCGATGCGCTACGAAAGGTAATTAGACAGTGAATACAGGTGACTTTAAAGGAGTTCGCTACGTACACGGAGGGTGAACCGATATATCATGTATCCCTTGGAACCCATAGATTCTCGTGCCTAAGAATCATGTTATTCCATATTCAAATCAACCCTTCTCGCACTTACCTTCTTAACCCTATGAAGGCCATCATACCGGTATCTGTTGAGACAATCAACACAGGTGCTCCGCCGTCCATGTCAAGCTTGGAATGTACATACCCTCGTGGAGGAGAGTAAGCACTATGGGCACTATACCCCCGGATGACCCTTACTGGGTTCCGGGTTTCAAGAGATTTCTATACGGAAAAAAGTAAGGAGTCAATTCTGATGGGGCACGAACAACTTCATTCACTAATAAAATCCTGTTTCCCCGGTTCTGCGGGCTTTGATTAGCTGTCTGAGGGCCGCCCTGATCTCAAGCATGTGAGAACTTGAAGAGATTATGAGTGATAGCGCAGTCATACATGCCAGCCTGTCGTTGTTTGCCCACCTGCAATTGCGAATGTCGAGTCAACATCGTACTTGTAGTGTTTGAAATGAGTTTACCAGATCCTGTATAAATGCTAATCCGAGTCAGAGAGATTGCCAACTTGAAAGGTGCCATAAGCTTATAATGAATAACCCACATGATGTCTCCCCTGTCCTTGTTGTCTTCATACCTGCCAGACAGGACAATCGACCAGGCGCCTGTCTCGAGGCTACCGACGATGCCGTGGACATGTCGGTTGTGCATACCTTCACGGTAGCATTCCAGTCTGTCAAGTGTCGTGTATCAAGCGGTGTTCAATGGCGATGGCTAAAACTCACCTTGTTCTGAACCGCGTCCCGACCGGCATTCCTTCAATTTCTCCATGTCTTCGGCCCTTCCATGGCTGCTGGAAATGTCCGTATTCAATAATGCGAAGCCAGTCGGCTGAATCCTCCTGATCCAATGGGCCTGAGCCCATGTTGTCTGCACCTGCATCGATTCGCACTTGCTTCCTACGCTCTTGCTGGCTCCTGTAGAAAGTGTCTATTATTTGTGTTATCTTGAGGGCACGCGCCATTGGAGAGCCTTCAGCCGTGTTGTCGCCACTGTCTTGCTCAACTTGCTCGGTGGCCATATATCTCTACACCAACGTTCAAACCAATCAGATCAGCTGAGGTGCGGAGTTTGACATGTTGACAGACCTCGGTGGTCCATGGACCAGTCCGTTAAATCCAGGATTAGACTGGTCATTGGAAGTCATGTTTGGATTACTGTGTGTGGCGGTAACAGGAGATGGTGGGGGTAGAAGAGAAAGAGTGAGTATATGACTTTTGACAAGTTTAGCTTTATATACTTATAGGATGTCCAAATCCAGTACGACTATATCATGGCCAGGCTCATTGCCGTGCACCAATGGTGGGCCACTAGAGCATGGCAGAACCAGTTTGCGTGGGGTTGCCTGCAACGTCGAAGAGCTCAAACCATGTTACCGAGACCTGTACGTTCACGAAAGGACCATTTCCGGCGAGCTGTCTGAATAGTCGTCCTCGTTGTCGTCCTCGATGGTGGGCAAGAGTATCGGCGAACTTTGACTTGAGCACACACCCCGGAATGGCAGCTTGGTCTGTCACATGACTCGGACCGAGACCGCCGGCACAACTTTGACTCTCAAGGGTGAGGGCACTAAGCTAGAATTCATTCAATGATCAATAAAAGAAGAAATGATCCACATACATTATCTCATGCTTTAAGCTGGTCACAGTGGTAAATGGCTGAGTTTACAGGATGCCCAATCTGGAGTCATTGACCATTAGCGAACTGCACCTGCATGAGTGGTTGCATTAGACCGCCGGCCATCTAGTGCAGAAGGTTTGACTTAGTCTAGCTGAGAATAATCCAGAGTCATTACTTTTAAGCCAATCACAGTGACAGAAGTACTATTAAATAGTCGGGTAGCCAACTATTTAATGTTTAACCGCAGGCTTAGTCAATTTCAGAGATAGAAAGGCAGAGTCCAAGCAGAGCCAGTCAATATCCCCACCAGGTATTGAAGCTGAGTGTGAGATGAGCTGGAGGGCTTGTCAGCATGGCATTCACAATACCCTCCCAGGCGCTTCAATCCTAGAAGATCAGAATAATCAGATGAATGGTGAACCCGGGTGAAGCCCAGTCAAGTTTCCACATCAGTTGCTTGTTAGTTACACCACCCGCATTGCTAACGGGATTTGGATAGCAATGGAGGCCATGAATGACATCGCAGTACATAAACACGAAAGGCACTTTTGACCCTATGTCGAAAAATATTGAAAAAAATCAATTATATTCTAACCACGCTATGGAAACGGTTCAGTTGAAGTAGATCGAGACGATTGAAGGAAAACATACCTCAACAGCTCTTCCTCATCGTGGTGATGGTACGAGTTTAAGAGGTGTTCGCTTATCTAATTGTCGTTTGATCGACTATGGGGAAGCGCTGGATTGGGTTCGAGACTCGAACGAGGCTATGGAGTGCTATTAGCCTTTTTTCATGTTCCTAGTTGGTATCGAGATGTAGGATAAAGATGTATGCTGAACTGGAGGTGCACTGGTTGACGATGAGGCTGGGACCATTTTGAGTTCATTTGCGTTCGCTGATGGGCCGCGTCTGATGTACGCTTGAGGCTTGACGTGCTACATACCAGGACCTTGATTGTACTACTGAAATGAGAAGGGTATGAGAGGCACCATCAAGGTGTCAGATATATGGTGGACATAGTCGTTGTAGCCGCGATATGACATGGAATGAATGTGTTGAAAGTAACGGCCTGCCCTTGGTCCGAGTCCCGTCTGACTTGGGTGAAGTTACATGGAAATTACGTGAAGTGTGAGAATTCTAATGTAGATGAGCAGAGCAGCAGATAGGTACAGTCATTCGGCACTCCTTTACACACCATCACTCCTTTACACAGTCGGGCCTAACTCGCTCAAAACTTCAAATAACCATTAGTGGGCTTGCACAGAGCTTTTTACATGTATTATCTACGTTGAATTTAAATCTAAATATTTTCTATGCAAGGGGTCGTGAGCTACGGTAGGGTCGAGGCAGAATTTTGGCGTTCACATGGGGTTTAGGACTTGATTGCCATATTTGTGTCTGTTTTTTCAGCCCGAGCGCTTTCGAGAAAGAAATTATTAGGGGGAAAGTAAAGTTGATATTTTACCAAATATGTATGAAAGAGGAATGATTTAGGTGGAAACTAGGTCTATAAAAATCAAAGATTGTGGACAGGTATGAAGCGTGACTATACCCAGGATCACGCTCTTAGCCAAAAGACAGGCACGCCATCGAATTTTGGCTGGGAGTCACGCCTGTCACAGATGTGTAAAGGAGTGATTTTTGCGATCAATTCATATTTTTTGTTCGAACGTGATTCTATAAACCATAACTCATATGTGAGGCTTGTGGACCTGGGAAGAGCTCAATTACTACTATACCAAGGGTCTTAGAACATTCGATTGGGCAAAAGGCGCGGGACAAAGGTATGGGAAGAGGATCTCAAGTAGGTGTGTAAAGGAGTGCCGAATGACTGTACAGGTAATAGTACAGGGTTTGACCGGTCACTTGTACACGTAATCACTATTTCCCTTCTCATTTGTGACTGACTCAGAATCAGGCTTTCGGATGTGTTCCATTGGAAAGATAGGTATCGAAATATTTAAGGAAATTATTCTTGGGCAGATACGAGGCAAAATTATGTGCTGGGATGCTTCCGAAGTCGATGATGCTCGAAATGGCCATTACGGCTGATTTGTACACCTTTAGCCGAGCTGGAGGGAAATTGGATAATAAAACACGATCGGGGCCGTTTTGCTTCAATATTTCAATACGAGCTACTTTGTATGTATGTAGGATGATACATTCAATTGTTTCATGAACGTTTGCTGCCATAATCACGTTCAGAAAGTATAAACCGCCATAAACTTGTGGCAGTGCTTCTGAGTCCCGGCACAACGCTGATTTCGCCTTTCTGGCGAGTGTTCTCTCAAATACAGCTCTTGCCGCACGCAGGGAGCCTTCAAAATTGGTAGTATAGGTAGTTACATGCTATACTTTATATCTCCCACCAATAAGTAGTCGAAACCCCTCCCTATAGGCTCTCTAGGTGGAGATTACGGCGCCATCAAAAATTCTAAAGTGGCAGTTTTTCGACCTTATTCACATTTCTCGTGCACGCCAGAGGTATTTATAGCTATTTAGCCTTTCATAAATATGTAATACATCTATACGCATCGAATGGCATCCATATTACTTTTAGGTAATATGAAGCACTTATTACACTGCGCCAGGAATTGACCGCCATCCACCGAAAATGCGAAGTGTACAGTTGACCCATAGTGTACAAGTGACCGGTCAAACCCTGTACATAGCAATAAAAGCGTAGTCAGACATGTGGATCAAAAGTGATCGAATGAGAAGGAATAAGTATATGATGTTCAGTGGCCGGCCACAGACGGGTTTTCACCCTTGATGAAACCCGGAGTATGTTTGTTGAGTCAATTGGTGGTTGACAGGAATGGGAGGTTGACCAGGGAGGCGCTAGAATGGGCTTGTTTGTTAGATAGATAGACCGACTTGTTGAAGATAGCGTACCCGCAGCGTGAATTGGCAAATAGCGAATCCACTTCGCCCTTTAGTCAAGTATGCCTGGAAGTGTTCATGAGTGACGAGATTTCAAACGGTATGGTAGGTAGAGAACTAACCCTTTCGACCTGGTAGAGGCCATCGTAACGATATCTAAAGCATGGTGCGAGAAATCAGTGGTTGGTTCAAATTCGGAGTACATGACTCACCCGGACAAAGGCGAGTATAGCGGATTCCCGTGCGGGCCACGAATGAGCCTCACTGGCCGATGTGTCTCTATGGATACCTGTCGAAAGAGCATCAGCAACAGTCTAGTTGATATGAGAGAAACGTACCTGTAGGGCCCGATTCAGAGGGTGGCCAAAGGTTTGATCTTTGACCTGAGGGCCCTTTCCCTGACGTGGGTTAAGTCGAAGCTTTTGGAGTCGTTCAATTATATACTCACAGAGAACGCGTCGGCTTGGCCACCTATTACGATTGTTGAGTATGACGCCTGAGCGACCAGCCTACGGCTTACCAGTTCCTGTATATACACTGCCATCGAGGATGTCAGAACGTTCGCGAGAAACAACAGGTAGAATCATACATATATTCGCCTTCATCTCGGTCATCTTCGTATCCTCCCGAGATAACAATGGAGTAGGCACCGGTAGTGGCCGATCCACTGATCCCTGCATACTTCTTTATGTGCATGCCAACCTGGTAGCATTCGTTCCTGTACAGAAAGTTAAGTAGACAAGCTAGTCGTATGGAAGAAATACTTACCTGTCAACGAAGATAGAACCAACGGGATAGCCTGGAATGGGGCCGTAATTTCCCTTTGGGTTCCCTTCAGATTGCATATTGCTCGGGTAGTAAATTGGGTTTTGCAACATTTTCTGTCGCCTGGAGGCATTTCCATGTATTCATTGAGTATAATATACCTTACCAGATATAGGCTGAGACGTACCATGCTTCCATGTTGCTCAATGTTGCGAGGGAATGGAGGTCAAAGGGCAAGGCTAACCTTGCAATTGTCACGGCGAAATTGGTCGCGCCGCGTCACGCGTTGGCGCACGTGATTATGTCACAGCGGATTTCTCTTTCGAGCCTGAATTTCATCCGTAATCTCGTCCGTCTACCGTCAACTCTGCAGCTATGGCTTCTGCATCGTCGTCCCCGGAAGCAACCTCAAAACATAAACCAGTGGCAATAATAACGATTGGAATGGCTGGTGCAGGAAAATCGACTTTTGTGCAGCGAATAAACTCGTATTTGCACTCTTTGGACCCTCCTTCGCCTCCATACATCCTCAACCTCGATCCGGCAGTAACACATGTGCCATTCGAACCCAATATTGATATAAGGGATACAGTGAACTATGCTGAAGTAATGAAGCAGTAAGCAACTGCTGTTCAAACCTCTGAACGATTCATAATGGTGGCGAAGGTACAATCTAGGGCCGAACGGCGGTATTCTGACTGCCCTCAATCTTTTCACAACAAAATTCGATCAAGTCCTGAGTCTCGTGGAGAAGCGGGCGGAAACAGTTGAGTAAGTCAGCTATGGCTAATCTGGCCTCTATCCGGACTCGCAACAACTGAATACAGCCACGTTATCCTAGACACTCCAGGACAAATTGAAATCTTCACCTGGTCGGCATCTGGGGCAATTATCACAGATGCTGTCGCATCTACTATGCCAACCGTCGTGGCCTATATTATAGACACACCTCGGACAACGGCACCCGCTACGTTCATGTCGAACATGCTGTATGCTTGCAGGTGAGCGAATCCTGATGTCATTCTTAGCAACCGATGATGACCTTCGAAACAGTATCCTGTACAAAACAAAACTACCGTTTATCCTCGTCTTCAACAAGACGGATGTCCAACCTCACGACTTCGCACTAGAATGGATGCAAGATTTCGAAGAGTTTCGGGCAGCCCTGAATTCGCACAGCGGCACGCAAGACTCTGCAGGCGAACCCACGTACATGAACAGCCTGATGGACAGCATGTGCCTAGTCTTGGATGAATTCTACAAGAACCTCAAGGTAAAACGCCCTTCGATCTTCATCACCTGGATTTGTTCAAATAAATGCCGATCAGTCTGTAGGCGTGTCGAGTGTAACGGGAGATGGAATCAAAGACTTCTTTGATGCAGTGGAAGCCTCACGAGAAGAATATGAAAAGTCAGTATCCTCGAACCTCACTTTGCATCCCGCTGACAAAACTTTACCACACAGAGACTACATGCCAGAACTCCAACGTGTGCGAGCAGCCCGTGAAAAAACACTCAAAGACGCGAAAGATGAGTCCATGAACCGCCTAATGAAAGATCTCGCCGTCGACCGCGCCAAAAATCCTGAGGGCGCTGTGATGGATCGATGGGATCCTGAACAGGAGGGCGAAGATGACGATGACGAAGGTACGGAGATCAATATCATAGATCGCAGTAAGTATCATTCAGTTATGACCAGGTGTAACTGGTACAGAATCCTGATGTCAATCTGCAGGCGATAATTCCTGGCCGGGACAGTATATTGATTTGACGAGTACGCGGAGAGAAGACGAAGGAATCAAGTGGCCGAGGCCGGCGTAGTCATTCTATGTTACAGAGTGCTTTCTGCGGTATTGACGGATAATAGATATGTATTGTATTCGCGGCCATACTTACGCCTGCATGCCGTTTCAACTACTCTTTGCAACGAAATCGGAAGGCGTGCTAGGCACCTGTGATCACGATCCGACCCGTACCATTCTGGCCTCTCGGGTTGCGTGCAAACGAACCTCCCGGTCTCATTATCCTTTAGGGTAGCAACAATCTGTGGGCCTTTTTGGATGGCCAGTTGACGCCACCATTCAAAGAACAGGCAAATCATGATTAGAGGCAAACCTTTCTACCAGGCTTTATTAGGGCAGACGATTGTCCCGGACCCGTTCGTTACCGCATTAATCCTTCATTTATGTACCTCAATTGCGCTCCGACAGCAGAGGCTGTATCCTAACACAGAACAAACTATAATACATATACAGGGTATCTTGTTACATCTTCTATGCCCCCACAGGCCGACCCTGTGACGAAAACGCGATCGCTCCACTATCAGCTCAGGCTACTTGGCCATGACCGTGCGGACGGGATTCTATGCAATGAACAGATCTCTCGATCATCCATATCCCGGGTGATGATATGCCTCGTTAGAGCGCACTTCCGTAGCTTGAGGATTAATCGTGTTTCCGTGACTGTGGTTATACACCAGCAGAAGCTGTCGAGAACTCATGAGTATGAATTCAACGCCAAGATGACAAGGACGAACCAAACGTATAGAAACAGATCTTGTTTTGGAGCAGACATAGTGGCCACGAGGTTCAAAACGGTTACAGCTGCAAATGCGGCCGTTCAATATCCGTTCCCTTCGTCTGATACAAACACTTACTGAAGATGATCTGATATTTTCGGGAGTAGTATTAGAATTGGTCTGCTCCCGATCTCGATCAATTTCCAGATGTGCACTCACCAAAGTAGATGAGACTCCAAGCTTGTACACGCGCGGGGAGATTTTCATGTCCTGGGTCGTGGGTCCTCGAAGCGCGTTGTAACACACTATTACGCTTGCAATCGCTTCAAAAACCACCTGAAAGTGAGTGGAAAAAGTTGTTACAGTCAGTGGAGATCGGGGAGGAATTCCAACAGAAGCTGTCTTACTCCAGGCACAAAAATCACCGAGAAGAACGTCTTTGAACCCTCGTCTCCAATGGCACATATGCCCATATCTTGTTCTGTATCGAAGTACAATGCCGCTATTTTGTACGAGATCAGCATTCACATGTTGCAAGGGTTATCACGAGTGATTCAGACTTACGGCCTACTCTGACGATACCGTTGGCAGCAAGTCCAATGACTGACATTTGAGTGAAAACGAACAAGCCGAAGGTGATCCAAATCAGGCGTCGGTTGCGTTTCCAGATTATCCAAAGCCAGAGAATCATGAGGACTGTGTAGAGTGTGAGTGTTGGGACGAGGAAAGAGGCAACGAAGGATTGGACGGACAATGAAGAGATCCAGTCGTAATGACACAAAGCAAGACCTGGGTATGTGGATGAGGAAGGTTTGAAGGTGTTTAGGAGATGAATGCTCACTGCAGCGTCATACCACCTTTGACAGCTGGGATTTGGTTTGTCAGGGACAGCCTCTTTAACAGGGGTGAAGGTAGATTTGAAGCTTACAACTACGAAGCTCGGTCAATGAACTATTACGGATGTGAGAAGATTATCACTTACTCCATCCGAGAACGACCTTCCTGCCAGCCCGCTAAGGTCTATTGCTATCAGTCGTTGGTTGGTGGTGGGTATCGGGATAAGACTCACGATATGTGCTCACGAGAACGGCAGCACCAACCACGTATCGAAGCAACAAGAACAACACCTTGGGAGGACTCCATTTTGCCTTCCATACCAACTCTACTTCCTCCTGAAAGAGCAGTACATGATCGTAGAGGAGGGCCTGAGGAGTGATAAGGATTAAAGGGCTTGCTTCTAAGTCGCTACGAGGGATATAGTTACCGTAATACCAGCTCCTGTACACAAAAACAGGTCAGACTTGACGGATGCATTCACCTGAAAACCGTTTACTCACCTCCGAGAAACCTCGATGCCTGCAGTGTGAGAACGGGCTGCCACTCGGCCACCATCTAGGGGAGAGGATCGGTGGGAGCAGTAGAGGGGATGTCTCCAGGTCCTAGCAGCGACAGTCCCCTCACTGCATGAGGGAAAGGAGTATCTGTGGAGGCCATAACGAGGAGACCCTATTATTCAAATATCCACCAAGCACTGGTCATCAGCCCAATTTGGGCCCACTGTAGAGTCCCTGGATCCGTGCTCGCCGAGACAGTTACTGAGTTCCATCATATCAGGGTTCTCCAAGCTTGCTTGTAGTCAGATCATCACCACAGCTCTGAGATCTCTCCCCACTGCCCGGGTTAGCAAGAATCTGGAGATGGTTACCCTGGCCTCTCAAATTACAGGAAAGTCGGAACCGTTGATTCTGTATCCTTTCCATAGCTTGATTTCATTTGGTCGAGCTGGCTGCTTTCAGATTCTGAGTGTATGGAAATTGAAACAGAAAGCGCTGAGAGGGCTGGCAACGAACTGCCATGATGGTGAATCCTTCTGATCTCGGAAGATTTTTCTGTGGATGGACTAGCTTCTTATCTCTAGCCATTCAAGATTCAAGTCGGGCGTACGTTCGGGCGAAACTATCCCGTGGACAGTCATCAAGGTTGGCAGTTTCTCCGAAGGCGTGTTTTCGACGATGAACCAACACCTCCATGATCAAACGGAGTCTGAGGTGGAAGGATCATGATATCAGCTTTACAGTGGACACAGGCAAAAGTCGCGCTCTCGTCTTGGGGACTTGCTTTTTGTCTGGATGTGCAAGAACTTGTCTTTTTACTTCGACTTGGACGGCTCTCGCGGCACTGCAGACAATGCAGACCGAAAAGATGATGGACCTTCGAGCTCAATTTCTGCTTAATGCCGCCCGAATAGGACTCGTGGACATACCAAAGCCCCCTTTCAAACGCGGCTTCAAAACCTCCTTACCGCACGCTCTGCTCTGGTGATTTACGCTGTCAACGGCTCATAGTAGCCGCTTGCAGTCCAGTTTAGTACTCTGCTGCGAGCTGCGAGCTGTCATCTACTGGAATAAAAGTCATGTTCCTTCACCGGGAAGCTCACTTCAATTGATCAGGATGTTCAGCTTCTATGCCCCGTTGGTTTTTTTGGCATTGACTGTACTGTCACAGGCCAGCCAGGCTGTTTTCCCGCCAGCTGCTCCGTTTTACTCCTCGTCCTTCGTGAACCCCAAACCTCCTAACATTACTGCGGAATTTGGGGCCAATTGGATGCAGGTGATCGACCTACATTCCCTGAGCATCTTGAGCGTTTCGCTGACAACCTTCATAAGCACAAGTACGACGTAAACGTCAATACGAACATTGCAAGTGGTTATGTGAGGCATTCAAATATCTCTCCTCTCGTCGAGAGTCTAATTCTTCCGATAGCTCTATATCAGTCCTTTTCAGCAGAAGATTCGCCTGGACAGTGCTGAGAACGGGAAGCTTGATTCAAGCTTGTTCGATTTCACGAACACGACCTCGGATGGCTTGGTTTCTAATGTGATCCTTGCATACGAAGGTGGTGTCACCTCGGCCACTTGCTCTTACTACTAGTGAGTTCTGGCCCTTCCACTTTGTGATTGATTGACTTAACACGTATGTAGCGTCGAGCCTTTCATTATTCTGCTCACGCCGGACATCCTCTCAACGTCTGAATCTGTTTATACTGGCATTCACCACGACGACCTCTACGGTGAAGTTAGCGGTTGGGAGTTCATAGTAAGTGGGTCCGCTTGCAGAAATAGCTTCAAGTTCCTCACCCGGCTTTTTCTCAGTACAGCAACGTCGTCGTACACTTCTTCCTCGACCCCAACAACACGTTGATACGGTATGACTTCACTGAGCCTGGCCCATTACGCACCTTTGCAACAACTCGTTTCTTCAATATTGTACCTGGGCCTATTAATTCCACCGTGTTCGAGACTGCGTGTCTTTGAAGTACTCTGTAGTAGACAACATTGCGCTGTATCAACGTCTACAATCTGAATAGATAACGTTTCTTTCGTAAACTGATTCGGCCTATAGGCCTTCATCATCTTGCGACCTGGAGTCTAGACCGGAAAACAGAAACCCAAACTCACGCGCTATCTTTCAACTGAGGCCATATCGCGTGGGTGAACAAACATGCCAAATGCTGCTTCCTTCAACAGCCTCTCGTCAGACCCATTCCACCACATCAGTTTGCAACGTTGCAAGTAAAGATGCAATAATAAATTCACCGTAACACTGGATGGATGCATGTACATGGACAGCAGAGGTAAACATGAATAATGAATCGACTTATACGAATAAATCCACGACGTAATGAATGTTATGATATGTAGAACTTGAAGGTATTTCCGGTATCCGGTCCCGGCATGAAGTCGGTATAATAAAAGGGTATAAGCAAGGAGAGGCACTGGAACGCCGGAAAGCGGTAATTGAAAAAAGAAAAAGCGACCGTGAATGTAAACAAGTATAGTGATATGAATATGGGATTACAGCGATTGACTGCGGGTATCTCCATAGAATAGCACACCTTTAGGTCATAGGATCAGCTGCAGAGGCTTCAATCTTCTTCTTCCTCTTCTTCCAGAACATTGTGCAGAGGCGCACCGTGAATATAACGCCCCGGACTGGACCTTCCAGTCTCGCTGAAAGAGATTGCGGGAGGATCAAAGGGTTCCCCAGGAGAGGGTTCAGCAGGTTCAGGCGGCGTTACATCCGTTTGAATAACAGGTGGTTGTGGTGGAGGCGGAGGAGATGGAGATCCCTCCTTGGGCTGACTTCCAGCACGAACAGGGTTGCGAGAAGGCTGAAGAGGTGTGATAGGAACCATGGGAGGCATCGGAATTGAGCTCACTGGCTTGGGACTGCTTGCATTTCGATCTCTTTCCTCATACATCGCCCTCAAGGCTGCTGTTTTGCTCAGCGGAGCAGGTTGATGAATTTCGAGCCCGTTGGCTTTCTGGGGCGTGGCTAGCGCTGGCTCGAGCTGAATCTGCTGTGCTGCTTCGTGTGGAGGAGAGGGGCGGGGATCAGGTGGAAGAGGGAGCTTTCGCAGAGAAGCAGGGACTGGGGCTGGCACGGGTTGTGGTGTATCCCCTTCTGCCTCTTCGTCCTCATGATCAAATGCCAATCGGTCTCGAGGATCTTCATCATGCTGGGAGATAGGTCGTCGGTCAGGATGGAGGTCAAAATAACCCTTGCGGCGTTGCCTTGCAGCAGCAAGCTGGGCATGAAGGGTAGACAGTGCTTCGTCCTCTTCTGGTTCTTCATGATTATCGCTCGACGAAGCGTACGACTGATTTGTGTACGAGGTATCTGCAGCGGAATCTGCGGTCGAATCCTCCGACTTCTGGATCTTGTGCGCCCTTGGCACTCGCTCAATCTCATCCACATCCGCGTCATACTGGAGATTGTGACGTTCCGGAGCAGGAGCACGTTCCACACGTGTTTGCGGTGCAGGTTCCTGCTCGCTTTGCAGTGAGAGTGTCCTATCCCTGACACCAGCCAACACCTTCTCAACCTCCATGCTCGCTATATCAGGATCACTCCTCCTGACCTGACCCCTCTTCCTCTCCCCAAACTCGGCATCCTGGCCACCCATCCTCCTTTCATGAGTGTCGACCAGTATGTCCACCCAAGCGTCATCCCTCTTCTTTCTCCTGACACTGTCTGGCAACGTGTCATCGTACAGCAGATCTTCTTCGCTGTCCCTGGCGGTAGCGAGACGCGTTTCGAATTCTACAGTCGAATATTCAGAAGGCGTCAATCCTTTTCGTTGTGGACCCCCGGGACTAGGCACGGGGATTCCAAGAAAAGACGCACGTTTTGAAGGTGTTGCATTCGGTCTCGGTGCTGAACCAGGCTGTAACTCCCTCGCCCTGGCGGGAACAGTGGGAGTACTAACTCGGGCTAGGGGTGCTCCGGGTACGGACGGCACAGGCGGAATCGGCGGCTGAGCGGTATGTGCTGAAGAGACTGCTGATAGAGCCCGCGGAGGCGGATGGTTCTTGACTGAGGGCTGGAGAGAGATAGCCTTGGTGGTTTCTCCTGCCAACAAGCCCTCGAACTCGGCCTCACGGAAACCTGGACTTCGGGGGACTTGCCCAACGACGTAGGGTCGGCCATTGAGAGTAGCTGCTGGTTTCCATTGCCTAGTGCTGGGCGTGAATAGTGATGGAAGCCGGCGACGAGACGATGTGACGCCAGAAGAAAGCTTCTGCCTATATTCCCAGGGCACGAACTCTTCGAATAGAACAAGGGTACTGTCGGTTCGTGGATCGCTCCCACCGGAGATCGTCGATCGTGTAGGTGGCAGTGACTTGAATTCAACCTGGGTAAGCCAGACAAGAGCCTCAGTTTCAATTTCATCTTATCAATATTGATATACTGACCAATGCCCAATTGCAGTCCCTGTCGACCTTTTCTGCCCTCTCATTGTCCATCCATCCACCGCCGTAGACCAGGTCGCAGAAGACATCAATAAATGCCTCCTCGATAACTTCTTCATTGCCAATGACAGGCTCAGTATCCCATCCGAACGCCGGGAGCGCCTTTTCTGTCTTCTTCAACTTCTTGTTCAGTTCCACATTGTTTACTGGGAACGAAGAGATCGACTTCGCCACGGGAGAACTGAACTGAAGTGTAGCGCTGAGGGAACCATCAGAGCGGGTGAATCCCGCTGAAGAGAAATCATTCCAGGAAAGTGTCTCGCGTTTAGTAGATCGTTGCTAATTAAAGAAACAGATTAGACCCCCTCCACAACTGCGCAAAAGTTGTAAACCCACCTGGCGAGCACTCTCAGTCAAATCGAATTGCAGTTTCTTTTCAAGCTGTCCGCCGAATCCCATGTCTTCAAATTCTCCCCACTTCAAATCCGTCAAACTCCTGAATCTATCCTCTCCCTCCTTCTTGCCTCCAAAGCCCAATCCGAAGTAATCGGGATCCGTTTCACTCGTCACAGAGCTAGAATAGCTGGTATAACTGCTGCCCATGGACGGCGTATTGCTGACAGAGGGAACTTGGGAAGCATTACCAGGACCAGTATCTGGATGGAAGTTGGCTGGGAGGTTCATCCGTTTCCTGTACCCCTCCGCATATCTCGGCGGGAGCTTCAATGTGGGAGGAGCAATCCTTCCCCACTGCTTGGAGGAGAAAAGGCCGTTTTCAGCAAGCGCCCCATTGGGCAGGCGAGTTCGATGTGCCCAAGATGCGCCAGACTTGACAAGATCAGGGCAGTACATCCGGACGTTTCGGCGGACGTTCATCACTCTGAGGGTGCGTACGCCTTGGCGGGCCTGTGGTCGCCGATTTCCAGTCTCATGCAGGAAGGGGAGTGTGGATGGGTATCCCTTGATCCATTCCTTCAGACGTGTTGGAACGCCGAGAGACGCCGCACTGCCAGATAGGCCAACAGAAGAGCCTTGTGAGAGTGCAGGTGCATCTTGCCAGCGGACGAAGGCAAGGAGTATGTGCTCGGTTGCTTGCACAGATCGGAGGTAATGTACATAAGTGTTGTGGAAACTAAGGGTAGATGGGCCTAGGCCGAAAATGAGGGGTCCGAAAAGGGGCGAAAGTGTTGGTGGGGTATGGCCTGAGGAAGTGCTGTTGGCTGTTAGGCGCGAGAGTAAAGTAAGGAGGGTGACGAGAATGGTCTGTAGTGCTGGATCTAAGGTAGGTAGAAAAGTCGAGAAATGCGTTGGGGGGTATCCATAGGCTATATGGATGGTCAGATAACGGTTGGCGCCTGATGCTGTGAATATACTGACCAGCTTCGGAATCTCTAAACTCCACGTAATGCTCCCAAGAGACTAAACCACGAACTTCCTGGCCTCTTACTGAGCGCAATGCTCTGGCCAAACCCCATCTCAAGCACATGCCCAGCTCGTGGGGACCCGCGAACCTGACCTCATCTCTCCACTTCACTTCCGCCTCAGCAGCGCCATGACCACCACCAGTGGTGGTACAGGTGTTTAAAAATGCTTGAATTAATCGCTTAATAGCAGCCGACGAGATATCCAGCGCCGTAGTAGAAAAGATGAAAGGAGTGGTGATGCCACCTCGTGTTGTCAACTCGTCGGAGACGACAATCACCAGCCTTGCGACCTGTTCCAAGCCAAGGATTACATGGCGTTGGTATGAGAGATAGCCATAATCGTGCTCCTCAAAGTATTCGGGGACCGTTTGGCTACCGCCCTGGATGCGTGGTCGCTCAAGGTCCAGTGGGTAGAAGGCGCCATCCGGGAGTTGTGGTTGTTGTTGTTGCTCCTCCTCCTGGGCTCGACGGAGATCCTTTACAGAACCACCATAGCCCTTAGCTGCGAGCTTCTCCTGCTCCTTGAGCCTCTTCTTGTCCTTTTTCGAGAGCTGTGTCGGAGTGACAGAGCGCGTGGAGAGCTTGCTGGACACCCGGCCGAACTCGTCAAAGTTGTGGCTGGTCGGGGCTAATAGTTCGTTCTTCGCTGTCGAGGTTGTCCTTGAACGCGAAAAGAGACTGGGCATCGAGGGGAACGGCGAGCAAAGGGTGGTATGATCTCCCCCTCTCGAAGGGTGGTGAGCGTAAAGGTGCGTTCGGAAAACTCCGCAACAGGTCCATCTCCCTTGCGACGCTGCAAATTTCGATAACGACCCACAAGGACGCTTAGAACTGTGATCTCGACCATCTGGGAGATCTTTACCCGTAGTTTTACAGTAAACATTTCACAATTGCACGGAACAATTCACTCCAAAGTACATTGCCATTCAAGTAAATACAATGATCTACATACGCGGAAGTTACACCGTGTCCTTGTGGACTTCCCGCCATTCTTCCCTTCTCGCAGATTGACCCGTGTACATGGGTCTGGGGAAGCCACCAGTACCAGGGAAAGAGGTATAAGGCTGATTGGGAGAAGCATTCTGGAGAACAATGAGCTTGTCATCGGCGGAAGAACAGACGGAATTGCTTACCGGAGAATACCCCTGGAACGGATAACCATTTCCTGTAGATGCTTGATTGACAGGTGCCGTCGCAGGTGGTCTCAGGCCTCCAGTGGTCCCATATCTCATCAATGTAGCGGGGTACGTGTCACTCTTCCCTGACGCCGGAAAATTGGCCGAAGGTGGCAGCGGCATATTTGCAGGCGATACCATACCATGACCATGAGCGGGATAGGCTGGCTCTGGCTCAGGAGTCTGAGGATAGGCATGAGGCGACCTGGGGTCGAAGCTGGTCACGTAGGTCGTCGGAAGTGGGCCTTGGATTTGAGATGGCTCGACTTGGTACACCTCAGCGATTACTTCTTCCCGTCGAGCACGGCGACGTCGGAGGCAAAGGTACAGGACCATGCTCAACATAACTGATATCACTACAAACATACAAACCGCCCCGTGTCAGCAATACGAAAATAAGTGAGGCACATTAACGAGACGTACAGAGGCAAATACCTGCGCCAATGCCAATCCTGGCGCCTACGGACAGTTTCTTGGCACATTGGATCATGTCATTGCTGAAACCAAACTTTCAGCGCCGTAATTACATCTAATAATGATGAGACTCACGCCGACTCGAAGCATACTTCCTTGCTCGCAGCAGCACCCGGAACAGTAGCAATACCCCAAACCAGGACAGCAGCCGCAGAGAGAATTCGAATATCTGTGGCAGGGTTCACAAGTTAGGATAGGGGGAAAACATAAGAACCTGAAGGGTCCTCACTTGAGCCGCGCATCTTCGTATCACCAGGAACAGAAGCAGAAATTGAGTAGCAAAGGAGAGTAAGAGCCTAGTATCGCACAGCGAACGAAGACGTTGAAGAACCCGCACAGCAGGACTTCGAAGAGCAGACGCAAGGGAGAGGGTGGTGGTGGAGATCAACTCGCAAACCTCGTAACGAAGCGTAGAGCGCCGTGGTCTTGATATTTCACTGGCGAGGCCATCACAGTGAACCGTGTCAGGTTTTGATCTCACCCACCGAAGAGGCACAGCAATGTTGATGATGATTGATTCCCCCTAATTGTCATAGAAACTTGCTCAAGTAAAGTCACAGGTCAATTGTGCAATGGCGAAGATTCGAGGAGCTTCAGGACCCGACGAAAACCAGTTCAGATTAGAAACAGTAGAGCCTCAAGCCTGCAGAGCCAATTTGTGTGACGAAGATAGACCGTGACCTTTGTGACAGAGTAATCACGAAGGCAAAGATAGCCAAACAAGAGTCGTCCAAATGTGGGAATCGTACGCGTCTTGCGCTCAGCATTCTCGAAGACCCACTCTCCAGCTGGCGGGTTTCATTGACTTGCGTTGTACAAAATATCATGGAACAAACGATCCATAGATGAATCCACGTCATGGACGCGTAAAATTGCCGTCGATCCAACCCAGAGTCTCTATTGGAACGCAAAACAATCTTTTCTCCATACTCAATACGGACTGGGATGAGTCGTCTGGACCCGTTCCCAGATCTAAGTTTAGGGCTGGCTCCAAAAAACCCGCCGAAATCTACTCTTTTCATCTCCGGCCGAAGTTTGGTAGAGGCAAACATGGGCAAGTTCGAAATCCAGTATATCAAGGGAAGTCAGCCCCTAACTCTCTCTTCTTCAGGTTGACTACTCCCCTCGACCACCGACCCACCAACATCGAGCAAAATCAAGATGCAGACCACTATACATGACCAATTAGCCTTACTGGCTGCCTTATTCACCACCCACCTTCACGAATTACTTCTCTTCTGCCTCTTTATCGGTGCTCTCACTCGTGTCTTTCTGGTCCTCGTCGACATCGGCTCTAACGGCATCAAAGGCCTCATCTCCCTCGCTTTTGTCAAGCACCTTGCTGGTAGAGGCATTAAATCGTCCTTACGCCACCTCGTCGTCGTTGCCCTCGTCGTCGTAGTCTCGAACACCATTTATCCAGGCTCAGCCGACGACTTCTTCGAGATACTTGGCCTCCAAGACCGCTTTATTGACCTGCCTATCTTATCGGCGTTGTATCCTCTGGTGAACACGCGCATCGATACGACATACGTCCTCGACGTCAGCCGCCGAACTGTCAATAGCCTTGACGGCAGAGACCTGATGGTCATGGGAATCGTGGTGGTGTACTTTGTTCTATATCTCTTCCAAGGCCCTGCAGTGGCGAAAACTGGCGGGCGCGAGATTGTGGCCAACTTCCCAAGTAACACTAACGCCGGCGTTACAGAGCAAGGTTGGTATTTCTCGTTCTCTTTTCCCTTCGCCTACAGTTACTGATGATTCTGCCACAGATTCTAGTCTAGATATGTCCTCTGGCTATGGAACGATGTTTTCGGGGGATTCCACTACCCTCACTCAGAGTATGTTATTAGACTCCTATCTGTTTTAAAGTAGCCTAATAGACGTTTTTGTAGTTGGTTTCCCCGCCAAGTATGGAGACTCGTGGATCAAGCCCAAGATGAAGCGCCTCATCGCGGTCCGCGCTCAACGTCGCATCAAGAAGGCTGCTACTGCGAAAAACACTGCCACGCAGGTCAAGGTCATCAACTCATCGGTCAAGAAGATTGTCGAATCATCGTTGGACTCGGATTACGCGGCAGACAATGAAGCTTTGGTCACCTCCTCTTCAACCCGAGTCAAGTCCTCCAAGCGCAGGCAGCAACACCAACGCATAACCCCGTCGAAGGATGCTCAACAACCACGTCAACCTCCTAGCAGGCTCGAGGGTGAAAAAGTTTCCACGGAGTCAAAGATCATCGCTAAACTTGACTCCACGACCATGAAACCAATTTCGCCGCTCTCTTCGTATCCCCAGGATCACAAAGAAGAGCTACTCGCCTCGGAGGTTGTCGAACAGTATCCCACCCTTCCTGCCTACGAATCCAGTGACTCTGTTGTTTCCATGGCCTTCACCGAAATTTACGGCGGTGAAATCGTTGTGCTCAGCTCCTTCGACTCTGTCCAGTCCGTTGTTCGAGACTCCGAATTACCTGCTGCTATCCCATCCGTTGCAGAGGCGCCCATGATTGGAACTGAGGCTGCTGGACCCGCTCTCAGTTCTCTTCCGACTTATGAATCCCTCTTCTCGCGTTCTTCGATGGAGTTGACTGGAGACTACGGCCGTATACCCAATGCTCCCAAGGACAAGACCACCCCTGAAGATCCTGTGCAAAACCGCTCTGTTGCTGAAGTATCTATGCTTATCGAAAAGGCACTGGAAGAGACAGGAAAAGAAGAGGAAGACGTCGGAATCCCAATCATTCTACTCGACGGCGAGGAGGTTGATGTCTCGGTCCTGGTCGAAGAAGAACAAGAGGAATTGGAACACGAGCAGGTATCCTCTCCACCACGCCTCACAAGTGTCGAAAAGGGCAAACGTTGGGACTTCTATACGCCAGAACACTCCCCGGAGACCTCTCGGTTCCTCTCAGTGCACTTCGACTCGCCTTTCAACCCCGGTATGGCCTCGACACCTTGCAAGCCTGGGAAGATGATGGCCAACCCTGCACCTCTGGTTCATGCATCTCTTCCAGTCACGCCCATCCGAAAGTCAAGACAGATCAAGCTTCCCCGCGCTGTTCCGTTTGAGATTCCAAAGTGGGCTCTGGTCGAGGTGTCCCCATGCACTGTTCGCTCTCCTGAGATTTACGTTCCTGATGATCTTCCCGACCTACCTCCTATGCCTCCCATGTCCGATGATGAAGATTACGATGCTTTCATGTCCAATTGTTAGTAGAAACTTGATTTGCTCATAGTTCCAACGACTCCAAGACCTTTATCATTATCATTTTGCGCTATCTTTACGTATCTTTTATCGATAGCTTCATTATAGTTCCTGGCTTATCTTTTTTGCAGTATTTTTTTGTATTATTTTGGTCTATCAGTTGCTCCATTCTACTTTTTTGCAGTATTTTAACTTGATGTTACCGGTCATCGTCACCTACCTATCGACTACCGACAACTTAATTATAGATTATTCTTACTTTATTTTGCAGTACTCTTCCACGTCGTCTTTCCTGAGGTTTATGAGAATAATTCCATTACTTCTTTCCTTTACTTTATTACCCCTTGCGTCGTTGATTCCGAGGTAGTCGCAGAACATGTGCCGTCGCCGTTCTACGGATCAGGCCGGCTTAGAGGAACTCCGGGGAATAAAGGCTCACATCGATAGCTCTATAGTCGTCCGAACCCTCGAGAAGCATCTCTAGCCTGCCTGTAGTCGAAGTCGTAATCCACGGCATGTCAGCGGATTCAGAAGCGACCTGTGTAGTTTCCCCGTCAGATCCCGTCAGATCTAAATACCCGTCGGTCTGGCAGCAGACGCCGTGCTTGGGTACATTTAGATCCAGTACTACAACCTCAGTTGCTCAGCATCGAGAACGCCAGCACCATGAGTGGAGATGACAGCTTGAACGACAACGCAGGTAGAAGCATCGGGGGTGCTCTTGGTGGCCCTGATCATGGGGCCAATTCAGATGGCGGTAAAATGGTTCAGGATATTGTCCATCGTGCTGCCCAGTAAGGTTCTTTTTCTATCATCGGTGAACCAAATCGGCCATAAGAATGTTTTCTAGGGACGGACCTCCCCCAGAGGCTTTCCGAGGAGGTGGTAAGAACCTGCATCCGGCTTCGAACGACCAACCCAAGTACTGACTGAAGTAGATGAAAAGCCTGTTATTCGTCACCTCACATTCTGGCGCAACGGGTTCACCGTTGAAGATGGTGACTTGTACAGATACGATGACCCAGCGAATGAACGAATCCTAAATCAAATTCACAGTGGGTGGGTGCTTGTTGTAGCCTTGGGTATGAGTTGAAGTTGATTGAAATAACCCGTCTTGGCGTTAGTTATGCGCCCAATGCGCTGTTCAACGTTCGCACTGGCCAACTTGTTGAGATCTTGGTCTCGAAGAAGACAGACGAAGACTATGTAGCCAAATCGAACTGAAGTGTGGGGTCTTGACGCAGATCACTGTATGGTGCCAGTTTGGAGTGTTGGGTGAAAGAGAATACGGCTTCGCACCGTGACTACCGTAGCGTTTACTTTGGGCAAACTCGGCGGGTAGAAGAGACCATAGTGGAGGATATTTTACTTTTAATGTGTGACCTTCGACAACTTAGCGCGATCTAACTTGTTTCAACACCTAATATAAGTACTAAATGGTGGTTTCAATGCTCGCAAAGCGAAAACCTATGCATGTGGAAGGCATCATCCACACCTGTCTGGTACACCTTCCTCTCCTCCATCAACTCAAGCCTCAACTCCTTAGCCTCCTCCAGACTAATCGGGAACTCTTCGACGTCGTCGAAAATCCTATCCTGAACCTCCGCTGGAAGTCCTCCAAGGGTAGCTTTATCCTTCAAGTTCTGATCACTCTTCGCATTCTCTCTCACAGACTCTGCCCACCAATCTTTCCTCTGCACCGGTACGTTCGTAGTCGAGATGACCCTAATATTCGGATCCACGAGGAACAGGGCTAGAATCTTCCTCCACCCTCTCTGCGTTGGGTCTTCCAACTCGAACTCGCCAACTTGATGTTGCAGAATGTTAGGCCAGGTCAAGAGCCTGCCCTCTGGCGTGATTGGTGCGCCGGTGACCTGTACCGCAGGCTCGCTTTGGTGGCACTTGTATACTGCATCCAGCCAGTCGTGGTGGTCTTGGAGGTAAGATACGCCTTCAATTGAAGAGCAGAGGGATTGTTGGCGGAAGGCGAGGCGGGATTCGGTGATGTTGTGAGAGTCGTAGTAATAGATTGCTGAGGCGCATATATGTTCGTTCTGTGAACGACGTCAATTCGGAGTTCCATACCAGCAAATTTGAGATGAAGCTTGAACATACCAACTGTCCTTCAACGTGCCAGCTCCCACCTCCATACTTCGGCTTCTCAGGCGTCAACTCAATGTTGGTCATCTTCACAATAACTTGCAGGCCCTTCTCCTGATAATCCCTGAATAGGTCTACCACTTCCGTGGGTTCGGGTGGAGGAACGAACTCTCCTGGTTCCGGGAGGACGACTTGGCGGGTCTCATCGTACCAGTCCTCTAACCGTTCATTGAAATCGTCTTCATCCTCGTCTTCCTCTTGCTTCGGTTCATCCTCTTGTGGGCTTCTCTCTGGGTTGGGATCGTAACTGCAGGCTGTGTATTCTATGCGCCTGTGTTTCCGAACGGCGGTGTTGACGGGAAGGAGGGGTGTGAGGGTAGCATTCCAAAGAGGAATGGCACGAGAGATGACTTGTTCAATGATTCCGTACAGATTTGCATGTTTTTTAGGGTGAAGGTTGTTGATGTAACTCTTGATTCTATGGAAGTGACGGTCACTCCTGTTGATTGGGGAAATGAAGCTGAGCGAACCAGTACTCACTTGACACTCCCATCCTCCTCCAACGCAACATCGCAGGGCAACCACTGGAACTTCCTGCTGAATATATTCATCTCCTTCCCGGCGTCCTTACGATGCTCCTGCTTGTATTCATTCCAACTAGCAAGACAAGCTTCTCCTTCAGGTGGTATGGGAAGAACTTTCCCTTCTCCACAGCGCCTAATGCAATCTTTCAACGTCACCGTTTGATCCTTCAGAATCCTCGTCCTTCCATAGACAACGGGAAACAGGGAAGGATGAACCAGATCTAGGACTTTCCCATCCGAACCTGGGTGCCAGTCTTTTTCGCGATCAGGGACATCCTCTAGCACCTTGGCTGCGACTTTGAGGGCATCGCGGAGGTCTGGGGGTATTACTGTATCCGATTTAACGACGTCTCCTGGATAGGCGGAAACGAATCCGTTTTGTTTGAAGGCTTCGACTTTGTGCTTGACTTCTGCTAGAATCCAGTCGGCCATGGGTGCGGTGGCGGAGGTTTCTTCCTCTTCGTCATCACTGTGCTCTTCTTCGTCGTCTTCATCATCGTCATCACCTACATCCCATACCACCCTCGCACCCTTTGCGGTTTCTTCCCATGTCACTCCTTTTCCTCGTTCTTTGCCTTCGAGCTCCCAGAATGGGGTTGGTTCCTCTGCTTCCTCGTCTTCATCGGCCTCCACCTTCTCATCTTCATCCACGCCTTCTTCTTTTTGAATACCTGCCAACATCTCTTCCCTCCAAGCCGCCTCAATTTCAGGATCAAATACCTAGATAAACTAGTAAGCAAAGCTACTGCCTGATTCCTAATCAACTCACCTTCACATGCCAATTTTCCTTATCAGTGATAGCATCCATGAAGCACACCATAGACACCTCGCGTGCAGTTATCATAGGTAGGCTGCACCAAACAAGTCTTATAATCATCCGAATTTTGCGAGCAAGGATGTCAAATCACTCACGCGGCTCTCTCATTCTCGAGGTCATCCTCGTCCAATGCATTAGGAAAAAGCTTGCTAACAGAGGATGGATACGCATCAGGGTGCTCTTCCATGGGGGTGTAATTCAGAGGTAGCCCAAATCCAGGGAGAAGGATAGGTTGACGAGAATCAGGCAGGGTGCTGCCGGGTTCTGTCATGCTGGCGACTACGGGCAGTTGGGGTGTTGTGTGTTATTTCAAGCCCTGCAATACGAAGGGTATTTATGCAGTCCAAAGTCTGGATGAAGTCGCCTATCCGAGCCAGGAGGCGACAGGATGTTGACCATTCCCCCTGAGTTGACTGCCAGATCTATGATTCCGTGGTTGCCGCAGAACATGTGTACGACATGTGTTGTCATTGTTCTACAGATTTGGCTAGTTTCGGGGAGCTTCGAAGAGTAATGCCTCGTCGTGCTCAGATCGATAGCTCTGCATTTGTCAAGGCATTAGAAGAATTGAGAAGCATTCCCAGCAGTTGGTTTGAGTCTGTAGTGGTAGTCCCTCACCTTCGCCGTCGTAATCCACGGCGCGCAAGCACAATTCAGACGCGACTTGTTTGGCAACACCCTCAGATCCAAACACCTAGTATCGCCAACAGGTTTGGTGCTCAAAGTGACGCGTACATCCAGTACTGCTACCTCATTTGCTCAACATCGAGAGAGAGCGCGCCAACATCATGAGTGGAGATAACAACAACGATAACGGAGGCAGAAGCCTTGGAGGAGGAGGATCAAGTGAGCCACTGCCATCTTCCTGGAGTGGTGCCGCCGGACAGAGGCGAGTGGGTAGGATTGGAGATTGGGGTGGCAGTGGGTTCGTGTTCAATCCGATTGGAAAGAGAATTATGCCTTGACATTTGCTTTTTGTTGATGTAGAGGAAATAGCGGATCCGGGAGATCTGGATCAGGTTCAAGATTTGGGACACTTGGTGGCCTTGGTGGCGGTAGTTCAGGCGGAGGTGGTGGAAGTGGCGGCGGCGGAGGAGGAGGACAAGGTCGCCCAGCCCCCGGAAGCGACGACGATAGCGATTCTGACAAAGAAGGAGAAACTTGGTTCGCTGGTGGAGACCGCAGGTCTGCTATGATATCCTCCGACAATTATTTTCTTCGTATTGACATCACTTTCTAGTGGTCTCTCCGTGCAAAATCCTAATCGTGGACCTCAAGTCCCCGGAGGTAACATGGTCCAGGATCTTCTCCGTCGTGCTGCCCAGTGAGTTCTTTGGCTATCATCAGTGAACCAAGTCGACAACAGGAGTATTTTCTAGGGCCGGTGCTCCGCCAGAGGCTCGCCGAGGAGGTGCTTTCAGTGGTGGTGGCCATACCCTTGGAAGTGATGAAGTCGAATCCACGTATGTCCCAGATCCAACAGCTCCTGAGGACGGTAAGTACTTATATGCCGCGTGGAATGACCAAATACTGACTGGAGCAGACGAAGAGCCCGTCATTCGTCACATTACATTCTGGAGCAATGGCTTTACTGTCGAGGATGGCGAGTTGTACAGATATGATGATCCTGCAAACGAAGAGATCCTAGCTCAAATTCACAGCGGGTAGGTTCTTATTACCATCATCATGAGTGAATTGAAATAACCTGTCTCGGCCTTAGCCGTGCGCCAACTGCGATTCTCAATGTTCGTACCAATCAACCTGTTGAGGTCCGACTCTCGAAGAAGACAGATGAAGAATACGTGCCCAAGGCGAAACCCTTCGGTGGATCAGGTCATCGGCTTGGTGCCCCCGTTCCAGGAACTTTGGGTGGTATGTATTTTTAGATGTCATCGAATGACTCTAAATTTCTACGTTCTACATTAAAGATACTGCGATGCCCGGAACCTTCCCAGCGGCCGTAAGCTCTTCCTCGAGTGAAACTCCCCCACGAGAAAGCATTACCACGAGATTTGAAGTCGACCAGTCACTGCCCACTACAAGTGTGCAGATTCGATTGGTTGACGGGACGAGGTAGGCAACTATCGTCTTGCAGATAGAGCAACAATTGATCATCTTTATCAGGATGGTGGCCAGGATGAATCTGACGCACAAGGTCCAGGATATCAGGAATTTCATCAACGCGTACGTTTCAGCGCACAATATTTCTTACAGCAGATTAAATTATGATATGCCAGTGCTCGACCAGAGAACCTTTCCAGGCCATACACGATCTCCACGACGTTCCCTAATCGTCCCCTTGAGGATAATGATGCCACTATTGAGGCTGCAGGATTGGCAAACAGTGTCGTTGTTCAGAGATGGGCGTAGATTTTGAACAGAAAACTTTTAGCAATTGTTGTACAGTAATATTCTCCTTTGCATGAGAACGCATAACTCGGCTGGTTTGCCGAACGCGTGGACTTTGAAAACGCGGTTCCGTGTAGGCCAATTAAGGTCACGCGACCTGATTTGTCAGCGTCTGGAGTCAAACCTAATTTTTCATCCAGAGGACAGCCTTTGACCGAGCTCGCTGTCGTAAACCCTCTGCTCGTTGCCGTCGACATCCGACTAGCCTTGCATCCGATAACCAGCAAGGCCACATACCAAAACGTATCTATACCCTTTATCTACTGTTTTAACGAAGCCCAGAGTATCTGATCAATTTGAATTCATCCAGTAGCCCAGCATGGCGCCGTTTTCAAAACCAGAGACCGTACTCAAGCAAGCAGAAGGCTTGGTATCTGTCGGTCAAACTCATGCAGCACTCCAGTCGTTGACGGAGATGTTCTCCTCAAAACGATTCCGCTCGACTCCTCTGGCATCGCTGGAGCCTATCATGCACAGATTTGTCGAGCTTTGCGTCGATATGCGAAAAGGCCGCACTGCGAAAGAGGGGCTGATGCAATACAAGAACATTGCGCAAAATACGAGCGTGCAGAGCATCGAATCTGTTATCAATCGATTCATATCTCTGGCGGACGCAAAAGTCAAGGAGGCACAGGAGAAGGCTGCTGTGAAATCAGCTTTGGACGTGGATGATTTGGAGGCTAGCGAGACTCCGGAGAGCATTCTCCTCGGCGCAGTCAGTGGAGATCAGAGCAAGGATAGGACAGATAGGGCACTTGTCACACCCTGGCTGAAGTTCCTATGGGAGAGCTACCGAACATCACTGGAGACTCTGAAGAACAACGCGCGGTTAGAGGCCGTTTATCAGGCAGGTCCTTCTTATTGTCTCCTTTTTCTCTAGTCTAATATACTTCTTAGCAAATTGCCCAACAAGCATTCAAGTTCTGCTTGAAATACCAGCGTAAAGTCGAATTCCGTCGTCTCTGCGAAACCCTCCGCCTGCACCTTGCCAACGTTGCCAAGTATTCCAACCAACCTCATTCCATCAATCTCTCCGATGCCGACACTCTGCAGCATCATCTTGACACCCGCTTTGCTCAGCTGAACACATCTGTTGAGCTTGAGCTATGGCAAGAAGCTTTCCGATCAGTCGAGGATGTCCATAACCTCCTTACTATGGCCAAAAAAGCACCTAGGCCAGCGATGATGGCCAACTACTACGAGAAGCTTACCAAGATCTTCTTGATGAGCGGAAACGCGCTTTACCATGCGGCTGCCTGGGGACGATATTATAACATCGTCACCAGCATTGGAGGAAAGGAGGAGGAGGAGATGAGCAGGCTCGCAGGACAGGTGCTAGTCAGCACACTCGCAGTGCCGGTCGGACTACAGAGTGAGGAAGGAGAGGAGTTGAAGGGCAAGAATGCCCGTCTCGCTGCTCTCCTTGGACTCACCAAGGTACCTACACGAGCAGGCCTGTTGAGGGACGCAGTAAGTTGACCCAGTCTGGTACCTGATGACGTTTCTGACATGTTGTACAGCTTTCCAGGGACGTTCTTAAGCTTTCTCCGGATTCAATCAAGGACCTCTACAACATCCTTGAAGTGACCTTCGACCCTCTCACACTCTGCAGCTCCGTTGCTCCTCTCCTAAAGGCGTTGTCCACTGACGATGCCCACGCACCTTACCTTCCCCTCCTCCAACGTGCCCTCCTCTCCCGTCTCCTTTCCCAGCTTTCCCAAGTCTATACAAGTGTCAAGATCTCCAACCTCCTTGACCTCGTCAAGCCCCTCAAAGAAGCCGAACTCGACGGCGCCCACGACGATGCCCAAATTGAGGCATACATCATGGGTTGCGCCCGGCGAGGTGAGCTTAACATCCGCGTAAACCACAAGGACGGCAGCATCAACTTCATCGACGATGCTTTCGTCTCTGGTGACGAGCAATCCAGCTCAGCCGTCTCCAGCTCCCAAGAGGCATCTGTTCAGCCTTCAACCGCCGAGCTGGTCCGCACGCGCCTCAGCAAGGTTGCTACTTGCCTGCACAACTCTCTGCTTGTGCTTGATGCCGATAAGCGCCGCCAGGCTTCTGCTTTGTCAAAGGAGGAACAGGGTGAGAAGTTTAAGACTCTCGTTACTGCTGTTGAGCAGGAGAGGAAGGCTCTGCAGCTGCGCAGGGCTCTGGTTGCCAGGCGCAGAGAGCTCTTGAGCGAGTTGAGCGTGAGGAAGGAGAAGGAGGATGCTTCTAGGAGGGCTGAGGCCTCTAGGCGAGCCCAAGAGGAGGAGTCTAGGAGGGCGAGAGAAGAGCTCAAGAGGAGGGAGCAGGAGAGAGCTAAGAGAGAACTGGAGACTATCAGGACTGATGAAGCTAAGAAGTACGCTCAGACGTTGGTTGAGAAGGGTATCCTCAAGGCCAATGATATCGAGGTTGGTGATTCCCTGATTATGCTGTCCCAAACAGTAATCTCACCGACCTGCACAGAAACTGGAAACTGTGGACAAGGATGACCTTATTGGCATTCAAGTCGCGCAGATCGAGAAAGAGAAGAAAGAGGCCAATGAGCGGCTCCGTATCATCGCCAAGCGCATTGACCACATCGAACGTGCCTTCCGAAAGGAGGAGCGTCCTCTCCTCAGCCAGGACTACGAGCAGCAACAGAAACATGATCGTGAAACGTTCGCTGCCAACCAAAAGGCTTACAAGGAGTCTAGCAAGAAGGCGCACGAGGAAGCCGTTCAGACTAAACACAGGCTGGCGAGGATAAGGGACGATTATGAGAAGAGGAAGGAGACACTGCTTTCGAGGAAAGGAGCTGACTTCGCCAAGAAGAGGGAGGCTGCAGCGAAGAAGATCGAGGAGGAAAAGACGAAGAGGAGGAATGCAGTCTTGAAGCAGAGGGAAGAGGAACGTCTTCGTGCCGAGGCAGAGGAAAAGGAGGCTCGGGAAAGAGAGGAGGAAGAGAGGAGAATTGCGGAAGGTAAGGCTTGTCGATTTTACCTGATTTTCTTGGTCACTCATCACCTTTTACAGAGAGAGAAGCAGAGGAAGAGCGCATTCGCGAGGAGGAGGCTGCCAAGCAAGCTGCAGAGGAAGCCGCCAAGCGCGAGGCAGAAGAAAAAGCAGCAGCTATTCGCAAGGAACGTGAAGCAGAACGTGCCGCTGCTGCTGAACAAGCTCGTCTCCGGCTTCAACGCGAGGAGGAAGCTGAGGCTAAAATGCGCGCTCGCAACAGAGCTCCTCCTCCTGCCGCTGCTCCTCCCATCGCTGCTCGTGCCGCCAGTGGCACGGGCGAGAGTCCCGGTGTTTGGAGGCGTCCAGGCGCCCCAGCACCCCCCGCTGCAACGCCTCCCCGTGCAGAAAGCCCTGCCCCTAAGTTCAAGCCTGGTGTCCCAGCCACTGAGGGCGGATGGCGTGCTCGTCAAGCTGCCAAGGCTGCTGCTGCCGCTGGTGGTGGAGATCCTAGCCCAGCCAGTACCCCAAGGGCCGCCAGCCAGGCTCTCCCGAAGGAGGAACCCAAGAAAGACGATGATGGATTCCAACCTGCCAAGGCTGTATGGCGCCCTAGGCAACTTAGGTCTTGATTGATACATTAGTTTTCCTGCTATCTGTAGTATGTGTATGTCATACTTGCTAATCTCATTACTTTGGCTTTTCGATAATTTGCACTCGGGAATGTTTGGTATAATGCTGTAATAGGGAAAGGCGCGATGTTGATGGATTCCGTGATGCATGCAGTTTACTAGAATACAAATGCTGGTCTATCTATATTATGATGGTCCAATAATGTGATAAATTAACCGTTCAAAGGAGTGGCTGTTAGAATGGGGTATCTGTTAGAACCTCTCGTCTTCGTGTGCAGCTTCAAGCATTAGGTCTAGGGGAATGCAGATATAAACATAGGAATGGCAAACATGTTTCGGAAGCGACTTACTGCCCCAAGGTGAACTCTGCATTGACGAGAGAACATTTTGTGGATCAGCTTCCACGGCGAACGAGGTACGCCTATATGGAAATGTAAGTAAACCCGTCGCTCATCGAGAAACATTTGTGTATGTACGAACCTCGAGCTCGATCCGTAGTCTGAGGAAGATAACATGGAAAGATCGCTGATTCTTCGCCCGTGGCTACTTCTGTGAAGGTTTGCAGCACTGTCCAATGCAAGCGAAACATCGGGAGTGCGGAATCTATGGTCGAAACCAGGGCTTCCCATTCCTGATAGACGCGGGGAGCCATCAGGCGTAGTGCCTGGGCTCGAAGCAGCCTCAGACTCGGCGTCGACGATAATAGATGGTATGCCTGGGAGGTCATCAGCTGAGTTGTCTACGACGGTCGGGTAGATATTACCTTTCCGCTGCTCATACAGCATACGTTCCTTGTACGCAAGGAATCTTCTTCTGCAAGTAATGCTTTTCAGCAACGACCGTACACGATCCAAGTTAACCAGGTCCGTAACAAGCTTGTTTGTTTCCGTCCTCACAACAAGGTCCTTGAGGCTGAAGCGGTGATGTTAGATATGTAACGAGTGATTATAAACATTACTCACACCAAGGCATCTCCATCCACAATGAGCTTGTGATGGGCCAAAAGCATAAGCATGTCGTTGAAGGACATGCCCCGGCGCTGATGTGAGATGCTTGCTTCATGGTACAGGCGGCTATAGATAGCCCTGCGCTTCCTAATCTTCGTGTAGTCGATTCCGTCGAGAATAGCATTCAGCTTGGCCAAATCAACACCATCGACCATCTTGGAGGACCAGTTCATGGTGGGGTCGGAAGACTCTTTAGCAGCAGCGAGGATATTGGGTATGCTATATTCGGCCGGGTAGATTCGAGCTTCAAACACCCCGCTAAGTTTCTGAAGCAAGGTCAGCGGTTACAATATTGACACAGCGCATCCTATGCTCACAGCAAAGAAGGGGACAAAACGCTCTCGCTCGAGATACCCGGTTTTTGGATTCGCGAATTGGGCCCAAACTTTCTTGAAAGCCCGCATTTCCTCACGAGTTATGGTCTTGACGCCTCCAGTGGATGTTTGGAATACATATGAGAAGTTCTCAACGACAACACCTACAGCAAATTAGGTTCAAAGAAAGATACGAGCGCCTTCCGAGTACTCACCAGTGAACATGTTGACGAAGATGTACTAATCAGGGCCTTAGCTCAAGGGGAAGAAGACACTTATATCACCAGAACTCACCATTGATAGAAGATTCCAAGTGATAGCAAGACCAAATGCCCAGCTCTCACTTCCGCAATCAGATTCGGGCTCTGTCGGGGAAATGTTGGTGCAGCGGGGATAGGATATGGCACTGAAGTAACACGGTTTAGAGTCGGAGTGTTAGAGGGAGAAGAAGGGAGCAGCGTACTAGTCATGCATAAACTGATTCCAACCCTCCCTATCAAGAATTTTGAGCCCTCGGCTACACGGGGAAAACAATGAGGCACGTACCCAACACTCATGAATGCAAGCATCACCAAAGCAGAGCCCACCGAGGTATAGTTCTGATTCCGGTTCTCCCCAGAGCCCCATTTAGTGAGGCCAAATACCTCAACATACATGATGGAGAAGAAAACGAAGAGAATTAGCCAAAGTCCGAGGAGGCTAAGGATGACGGGCAAGCTTGAACTGAAGAGGTGTAAGCAATATGAACTTGAACAGGAGGAGCCCACTTACACCGCAGTTTTGAACAACATGTTGAGACTATTTGTTCTCTGCACTAGCTTGAATGCAATACTGACAAGAAAGAGCTTCTGCAGTTGCTGGGTCGCAAAGCCTGGATTCCCGAAGCGTACAACAAGAGTTGTGACGAAGCTGCCTCCGGCAACGACGATGTCAAACAAATTCCAGCCATTGGCGCGGTAGCTGTTCCATCCAAGACCGAATAGACGGACGACGACATCCAGAATATAGATAAACATCAGGGCCAGGAAGAATTCGTCTGCACAGAATCTCAGTTCTTATTCACGGTGGCGAAAGGAAATAACGAGGTTACTTCGGAATTCATCTGCCAGGGCATTTGATGCAAAGGTTTGGGTCCTGCAATGCATGTCAGTACCTAACGGTCAGAGAGACGAAAATGACCAACATCAGAGCTAAGATATGGAGGACGAAGAGAAAAGTCATGGCCCTAGACCACCATCCATGTTTTTGCACGGCACGGTCAAAGCACCAAGCTCGGATAGGGCTTGTCGGTCGTCGCTTGGGTCGCTTAGAGGGCTTCTGACGTTGGAACAGCTTCTTCAGATCAATCCATTCTCTCTGGGGTTGAGTGAGGAAAGCTGATCCAGTTTTAGAACTGAAGTTTCCGATGATGATACTGAGGGGCAGCAAGTTAATGATTGTCCTGCATTCCCAACAGGTCGCTAAACTTACCTGACGAAGAGGGTCAAAATGACAACTGCGCCCAGCAAATTGTAAATGACGAAGAACAGTGCGTTATACTCTGCAATGTTGTTTTCCGGTTGAAGTCCGATTCCGGCAATCCCATTTGCGAATTCCATGACGTCTGTCCACCCTTCCAAGGAGACAATTTCGAAGAGGATTAATAAAGAGGATCTGAAGGTGTCGAACGAAAATGTCGTTGAGGGCGAGGGGCTGTCCCATACCCGAGGCACTGGGAAACCGAATGAATCCCCAACGACATTATTCACATATTCTCCAGTACACTCCGCAATCCCTGCCACGTCGGAATCGTTGCAGGTCTTCATCTTCCCATTGAAAATGTTCAGACCCCATACGGCATACGGAATCATGTAAAGGATGGCTAGAACAGCGGCGTCGAGGATTCGGAGAGCTCCTGATAGGATGAGAGATTGGAATGTGTAACGCATTTGGTCGATCAGCGTAATGAGCCTGAGGGCGCGCAGGGCTTTGAGGGATCTCGTGAAACGCGATAATCCACCAATGAATATAAGCCCGGTAATGACATTGACAAGTATGCCAACCATGATGCCAAAATCCATGATGTTCCACTTGCTCCGGACGTATGCATTAGGGGTAAATGCGAAGCCGTCAGCGATGATCTTGATGAGAAATTCAACCACAAGGGCGAAGCCAAAGACGGTCTCCGCAACATCGAACCATGCACCTTGCTGAGAACCATATCGCTGGAAGTACTCTCGTCGGTATGTGGGTGTGGCAATGCTTTCAACTACGATCCCGCCAATTACGGTGAGCAAGAGCAGGAGTTGGAAGATGGGATGAGCAATTGGAGAGTAGGGCTCGCCAAAAATGCGCTCCCCGTTGGCTGGCTGGACCAGCTTCTGGCACATCCTGCGTAGGATATTCTTCTGCGAGAAAATCCAGAATGTCTTGTCATAGGATGGGTGATTGCGGATAAAGTCGGCTTTCTGTGCCCTCCTCTCTGCGAGAACGTCGTTGATGTCTTCTACAGGGCCTTCGGGATTCACGGAGGCGAGAAGCTCGCTAATAACGGCTGAATACCATTGGCCGCTATAGTTAAGAAATGTACTCACAGATGCCGGTTAACCTCGTCGTCCGGCATTGTTCCCTCTCGATGGTGTCTGAGGGTTGCAAGGGGGACCTCGTAGGGATCCGAAGACCCAGCAAACAAACGTTCGAGGGCATTTAGTGACTTTGAGGAGTAATGTCGAGGCATAGACCTTCCGGGTGCTTCGTTAGAGGGCTGCAATAGCAATTCAGTGAATTTCTCCTAACGGGGTGGGACGACATACCATAGATGTCCTTGCTCCCGTCCTGAGCATGTTGTTGTCCTGCACTATTGACTTCTGCATAGGGAGAATCAAATTCGCAGGCAGAGCGTCCACCTTGACCCTGACGGGATTGGCTTTGACCCATCGATATGGGTTAAAGCGACGGAGCCACGCGGGAGAACCTCTTGCTGCTTGGCGGCTGGCCCAGTACTTTGATGCCTGCTCCCCCTTTTTAGCCTCTTCTGCGACTTCGAAGTTCTCGTTGATGACGGCAATAAACATCTGTAGAACGATGACTGGAATAGAGTTTAGCATTGTGATGAAGTCAGAATGATGAGCTCACAATTGGCAAACAACATCCAGGAGGCGATGAAGACTGCGACAATAACAGTCTGTCCAAGACGAGCTTCTGCCCCAGTAGCGGTGTAGAGAACATCAGTCCAATTCTCGGAAGAAAAGACTTTGTAAACACCCAAGAAGGCATTCCACAGTTCCCCGAAATTCATTGCAGCATCCTCACCAACGTCGCCTCTCAGCAGTTGGACGGAAATCAACGCCGAGATATAGTTAATGAGAATCAGGAACAGCGTCATGTTCGCTAGACCGTACATGTTGCCAAATACTGCGAGCTGCAAACGATTGTCAGTCACATAACATGTCAGATGATAGAATCACTCACCAGCAAGGGTTTCATGCGAGGAACGACCAGGATAACACGATAAAATCGGGCCAACTGGAATATCGTGAACCAAGGATAAACGGCCGAGTTCCGTATGAACGGAATCTGAATGACACTGGATCCAATGGCCAGCACGAGATCAAGCACATTGTTCCCATGCCAGAAGAAACTCCGCCATTCAGGTAGAGATGCCAGCACCCGAAGGATTATCTCGACGTCGAAAGCAAGAGTTATGATGAGCTCTCCCCAAAAGAGCACTGCTTCGTGTGTCTCCTCCATATCCACCGTTCTGCTGGCTTGCAGCCCAAGGGAGATCAGGGCTAGCAGCACCCAAAACCAGTGGGTGTAACGGCAAATTTCACGCGCAAGGTTGGTGCCACGGTTCTTTCTGGATTCGGCAGCGGTCCAAGCCTCGTCTTGATCGTCGGAGATTGTTACAAGCCTAAAGACATATTGAGTGGAAGAAGACGCAAAAAAAATCGTCAACGTACGGCGCTGCACCGAAGGCACTCTTTTTGGTCTGAGAACGAATGGCGGAGAAGGTGTTTGTGATCACGGCAACGAAGAGGTTGATGAGCCAGAAGTTGAGCACGATGACCGCTATGATGAAGAAGAAGCAAGACACGAAGAACTCCGCGTCAATCATAGAGTACATCACAGGAGTCCACTACGAGTCGGTTAGCACCGCAGAAAAACTAGCTAAAATGCAAGCATCTCATACCCCGTTAGCAGTTGCGACTATAACCACCTGAAGAGTCGAATACCATATCGTGTCGAAGTTCTCAACACCATTGGAAGGATTGTCATGTTCCTTGAGACAAGTTAGCGTGTGGCATGTGGCATAGTCAAGTATCTTACCTTGCAGACTTGACCCAGTGGACAAATGTACCCCTTGGTTGAAGATGAATGGTCCCCATCCAGTTGTATGTATCCAATAGGGTTGAAGTTGCCTGGGTCAATATAGCCTCCGCAAGTCTGCTCAAGCTCAATCTCATCCACGCCAAGTGCTGGGCTAAGAACGCAAGTTCGCCGTAGTGAGCCTTTGAACGATTGGATACCGATGATTCTGCAACCCGAGATTAATGTGTTTATCTTGAAAAGACGAGAGTAAACGAAGCCCACGAGAAAAGAACCATCGCAAATAATACAAAATATGCGACTTGTGTGAGGAGCGGCCGAGCGGTCTTCAGGGAATGCATGATAGTCTATTTCGGCAAAGTCAGAATTTCACGACAGGAAAGATAATGATGAGGTCCTGACCGTTGTTCCAGATGTGATAGTCAGCAACCTTGCTGTCCTAAGGACACTCAGAGCCCGAAATACCCCAATGTGATACCGTCCCCTCTCTTCACCAAACATGGCCAAAAAAAAAGTTATCCAGAAGCTCAAGATGGCAATAAAGTCTATCCTGGTCCAGCTTTGTCTGAGATAAGGAACGTTGCGATGGGCCTTGTCGTGTATATGGGTAATGTTGAGCCTGAACGGCAAGGCAAGCGAATCCTTGGTGTCTGAGCGCATAACTTCAGACATATATGTTGCTTGGGGCGGGGACCTGACGGTATCATGGATCCCCTTCGCTGCATTGCGTAGTTTCTCTGTCAATGGGTTGACAGGTTCCTCTTGCAATCCGGCAGTAAGAGTCACTTGAGACCCAGGAACCGTATTAGGATACGGAGAGCGTGGTGGTCGGGCCCTGAGTTCGAAAGGGCGGAGTAGGTTGCTCCTGAATCGCCGTATTTTCTGGGTGATAGTACCTCCTCTACCTAGGTTTCCTTGCGAGAGAGATCCGACACGGTCCAGGGATCCCATAGAGCTGTGAGTAGGTGTCGGCGGAAACACATTATTGCTGGAGCTGAATGGTGACCGAAATATTGAACTGAAAGGAATGTCGGGGTCCAGAAGGAAGCCAGAGACACATATTCGTGCAAAAGCTTCTAGGCTGTAACAATTCGGTCAGTTGAGCTCGTTAAATGTCATGGAAAGGAGCCATACGTGAAGATAACAAATAATACAAAAAGGACCCAATCCTCCCAGGAATGGAAATACCCCCTGACACGAGGAGGGAGGACGGATCCGTCAGAGGTCGAAAGGGTCAAAGGAGAGGCTGCCTGTATTGACAGGACGATAGCATTAACAATTATTAGCACAAGTATTGTGGGCTCAGTCCACCTGTAAATTCTTGTTAGCTTGCTAAGGAAACGAAAAACAGTGGTACGCACGGGTTTACAAGGAAATTGAACAAATTTAGTCGAAGTTCACTTTCCGGCCCCAAACACCCCAGCGTCCGCCCACGTATCGGCAGAATCTTCTTCAAGTCATGCATAGGCTCCTCCGCCTCCTCGTCCGGCTTCGCTACACGTGGCACATCCTCCGTTCCGTCACCCAATTGAATTTGATTCTCCAACCCAGCAGATGCCAAATTGACGACACGAACGGAAGCTCGTCGTAAATTATGGGACATCGACTTGAGGGCGCTCCCAGTCTTCTTGAGCGGGGAGGCGGGGGCGCTATACCGCAGAGTGCTTTTCCGCCGTGAACGAGGCGGCATGGCAGCAGTATGTTCGGGGTCGTCTGAAGAATCGTATTCATCCTCCCCTGCGTTCTTCGACATGTTGGAAGTCAAATGAGCCTCATCATCCTCTCTATGTCCATCCTCCCGTTCATCCTCCGATGCGATTCTGAATGTAGACCTTGAGGACCCGGCGAGAGGTGGCGGGTAGTCATGGATGACGTCCGATGCCTGGCTGATTCTGTACATAGCAGTGGGCGAAAAAGCACGGTCATCCGCTCCGGAGATGGGATCTTCAGAAGGTGAAGGTGAATATTTGGATCCAGAACTCAATCCAGAGCTCAAAGCCGATGAAGCCAGGGGAGCGGAATGTTGGCTGTTCTCGAATGTGTCGAAACGTAGGGGGTCCTGGTCAGCTTCGGTCAACCTTTTACTCCAGCTGGTCCTTCTTCGTGCAAACGACCTGCGACTGTCCGAAGGGTCTAGAGACGGGGATGGGGAAGAAGGGGCTGAAGCTAGGATTCCGGCAGGTGAGCCCGATAAGTCGATTCCGGAGGAGGAAATGGATGATTTGGGCGTCTTCGGGCGCTGAAAATGGTAGTCGTGTGTGTCCATAGGCTTCAAGGACAAAAACAATGAGCGCGTCGCCGCGCTGGGGACGACGTTGGCGAGTTGAATGGCGTCCAGAGGACTACTAAGTCGAAATTACAGTACTAGCGTGGGAATTTGGACTTGGCAATCATTTGTACACTGCGCACATCTGCCCTGGAGACGAAACGGCATCATACCGCCGCACAGGGTATTCAGAATCAAAGGGGATAAATTTAATATTCCTATCGTATGCTACAAAAAGGAATTGTACGCAGGGAACTCTAACCTACCATGCTACGTTTTCTGCCACGTAAACGAACTGAACCAACAAAGGTTAGAGTTGAGGGTGGCAACAAGAAATCAAAATACACATTACCATCATCAAGCCTCCTGCTGATTGTGTTCCAATCTTTTCCCATCTTCTTCGCGTAAGCAGTGAGAACAGAGGCAAAGAGTGGCTCAGACTCCGGGTGGGTGGATGCAAAGGCCCTTTCCAGGACGTAAAGGTCGACAGCCTTGTCTTCTATAAGTGTTGAGATGTAAGAAAGACCGAAATCGATCAAAACCTAGGCGAAATGAGTGATGTAGACGCAGCACTTGCACCCGACCTACCAGTTCAGTAAAATTGTTCGTATCTGGTGAGGAAAACGACGATGGATGCCTAAGCATCATATTGGAAGTTGTGAGATCTCCGTGAATAATATCTGCCGCATGCATCTTTGCCAGCTCAATACCGATGAGTTGCATCAACTGCTCTGCAACCGATTGTCAGTATAGAACCCTACATGGGCGAAACGCTCGCACCTGTATCAACTCCGTATTCTTTTAGAGGTTCCTCATTGCTGTCAGAATGATCTTCAAGGGGTTCAACCCCTTCATCATCGGCACCTCCTGGTAACAGTCGTCTCACACTCTTCCCCTCGACCCATTCAAGGCCTAAAGCTCCCGCTGCTGCGTCGACCATCCGCAGGCCGGGTACATGGACACCGGAGCTAACATTAAGAAGTAGTCAGCCTGACATTGAGCAAGTAAAAGAAAAAAAAATTGAAGCCTTGGAGCCCGTAATGCAGAGCCCATGCGCAGTCGCAGTCAGGGCGGGGTGTTACCATTCCTCAGCTCCCAGACCACCACGATACCCCAACTCACCGGAGACATTTCAGTAGCGCTCTGGCCTCGCCTGCGACCCGCGAGCGCGTCAAAGTATTGTCAAGGGTGGGATGTCGATAGTTCTTTTGGAAGCGGTGCTTCACTAGGATCGACGGACCATCCAAAGTTAAATTTGCCTTGTAGACTTTCTGTCGGTCGAAGAAAATGTCCGTGAGGACTGAGGTTTCATCAAGGACATGATCGAAGTAGACTTGCAGCTTCAGCTCCTTGAGATATCGGCGTTGCAGCCTCGAGCAGCGTTGCGAATGAAGGAGATCCCATTGCCAACGAAATTAAAACCAGTAGGAGCCGTCGGCGTCAGAGTCCCTGACCGAACAAGCTACTGTGCACACCGATCAAATGTTTGGTTTTATTAAGATCTAAGGCCAATAAGCCCCAACCCGAGGAAAACGGTAACTGTTCCCGTCCGCTGTTCCTTGACCTTGTACATCCTTCAACGTCAACGTTAATCCCATACCTCAGACGATTCGAAGCGGATCGAGTTCGGCGCGCTCACAGGCAACTAACTTCCTCAAACTCGCATATTCTCGACCCCGACGACCTCTCCTGTCTGAACGGGGAGCACTGTAATCATGCCTGAGCAATGTACGCGTATTTTGAATCCTGTTTACGATCATCTATAGCAGTAAATCGAAGCCCAATATGCACAGGCCGCTCATGTCCCTCTAATCAAATCTCCGAGCTTGCGTGTCCCTCGTCCTGTAAGCTATCTCCACCCAACTTGACTTAGGAACCTCCCGCCAATGATCCGCCCTTCAAGGTGGAATTACCCCCTGATATTCATCCGCTACCCGCCTCTGTAACGGCCTATGTGAGTAATAATGCTCTGAAATATACGCCAACCGCGTTCTCACTGTATTTGGGCATGAACTAAATGGAACATTGTACCAGTTTGTCTATCCGTTCACACTGGAGCCGCACGTCATCACGCTTGAATCCTCACGCAGAACCACCATAGCCGCGCATGCCGCTCGCCGAGAGGCGTACCTCCAGTCTCGCGAAGATGAGAAAGAACGCAGGAAGCGTGACGCTTTGCGGAAGATCGCACCTGGGTTTGTGCCACAGGCAACCCCGTTGGTCCCGACCCGCGCAGGAGGTGCTGCGCTTAGCGGTGGTTTCGATGCAGGAAGTACACAAGCGCCTTCACAGGGACCAACTCACAAACACACAAGGTCGGTTATGGAGGATTTAGTCGATCAGCTAGCAGCACTAGATTCCGGCTCCAATGTAACCGGTAGGCAGCTGTAATGACGACTTTTTTCAAAAAACCCACGAGCCGCTTGCTCTTAGCATTCAATGTGCTATTTTCCACCTGCTAACATTCCACCAATCGTCTCCAAAAACTTTCGACAGGAAGAACATCCGGCTAATGGACGACAGCGTAATATGTGTGCTCGTCATTTTGCGTTGAACACCGGTTTGATCTGCGTGCCAAGATTTCGCGTTTACCTTATCCTGGAAGTGTGCTATACATACACCATCCTTTTCTCAATCCACACCTGGAGAAATCACACAACGCCGAGTCAGATGCCCGCCTTTTCGTCATGCAAATCACCTAGTGAGCTCCCCTAACGAAGTTACATTGAAATGAATACCCTACCCCCTAGAATCTCTGATCATGAGTACCTTGTATGGCCCGATCAAAGGAAAGTCCCCATACCAGTCGTTCCATTGATATCTACATACATCATTCCAGCCTGCAAACATAAGGCTACATCTCGAACTGGAAGCCAGTCATTCCGGCGACATCCAAGTCCGGGTCCTGCAAGGACCAAAGATACCAAGTTTAGACCACCATACATGTGTACGCTGATGATTCTGTGGCTTATGGGGACGGTTCAAGATCCTCGTCGCCTGTTTAGGACTAGCCGCCTGACCAAAGTTCTTCGGCCATGGACGCGATGGCGAAATCCACACACTCACTATGCGTCTAGCCGTCGGTGTCAGCACTGCCGGTTACTTGATTGGAAGGAATGAGGGGTTGATTTTGGTTTCCCGTGCTGGAGATGAACAAAGATGGGTCCACCGTCACACACCAACAATCGTTACACATGATGTAAGTAGGATATACAAGGTCGAGGTCATAGCCCAGATCTCAGTTCCGGGACAAGGCGCCCCTATACTATCAAGGCTGGCTCACTTCATTGGAAGACGAGGAAGAATAACCTCCGTAGATCGTTGTTTGTTTTTGGAATATTCCATCAGCAGCTTTGGAAGAAGACGCCCGGCCACTTGTAGGCACGAAGACAGTGCGATGTTGTCGGCGCGCCCATCCCATTTGATACTTTCTGAATATCCATATCAGACTTGCGATGATGTCCCTGTAGATACCCAGCGCACAGTTGCTCAAATGGATTTTGTTGGGCGAGAGATCAGTCTTCCGTGGACGGAAGACTATGTTCGCCTTTCATGCAATATCAAAATATACTCTGGTACCATCCACCGAGGATCGGTAGTCCATCAAAGATGAACGATTAGTGACCTGCAATACAAATTTGAAGCTCTGGCCACATTCTGAGTGCTGGGCTGGCGGGCCGGGCGCTACTTCTACGAGATGGGCAAGATAAGGCAGAATCGGTCATGCGACCATATAGAGGGGGAAATGCCGTTGTCGCCGACGAACTTATCAGTGAAGAGCTTCACGGGGCTTTGATTTGAGCGCTGTGAAAGAGGCGCCAAGGAAGACGGTACAATGTTCAGTTCATTGGAATACTACTCACGGCATGAGAAGACGACTCTGAGATATCCGAACATTCTATTCATGTCGGGATCTCACTCCTCTGTATGCCGACCTATCTCATGGCTCGATGTGATCATTCACTGTCATATCGTGTCAAAAATTGAATTTAATCTCATAGTCGGCAATGTAGGTCACTATCCCTCGTCAGAAATTTTGGACGTGGTGTATAAAGCTCCAGTGTGGGCTGTCAACCACAGTTGCGCAGCTCTTTTTGGCTCCAAAATTGTTTCCAGCAGACTGTCCGTGCGGCGTTGAGGGCTTGAAAGCGGTCAGGTTCAAATGTGGGAGCGTCGGTCGAGATCAGACGCCGACGTGCTTGCGTGACACAAACAGCGTGCATCATGATATGGTTGACAAATGGGTTTCGGTCGCGTCCATCGCACTGGCCGGACACTTGCCTCAAGCGACCACCTGGTTCACTTCGCCATGGGTCCAGCGCGAATTCCAAAAAAGAATTTTTTATGCCCGTGCCTCATGATCGTCAATGAGGTCCATCCGTAGTACTATAAAGACTCGGATCCATTTGCTCAACTCGTTGCTTCCTACACTAAATCGCTCATGGATCCCGCTCGCTACAACATACGAGTGCTCCTGGGATTCTCAAGGACATTTGTTCTTCCCGTTGTGGCTCTATCGTCTGCCTTGAGACTCACAGGCAAACATCTAGGGATCTGGAGTTTCCCAGCTCATCTGGGGTTCATGATCTTGTGCTCTTATCTGAGTGCACTCGTCTCGGAGTACCGTTACGCTAGAGAGGCTGGCCAGCTCAATGCGAAGCGAATACCCCGAGTGGTCGGGAAATGGCCTGGTAACATCGATATCCTGCTTCAGATGCTGGCAGCATTCAAAGATAGCTATGTTATGGATGTCTACCTCAGACTCTTCGAAGAATACCAGTGCACGACTTTGAATCTTAGAATACTGTGGTCTGATGCCGTGGGTTCAGCCAATCTTACGGTGTGGTCATTTGTATTCATTCGTTGCTCGAACAGATCATTACGATGGATCAAGAACACCAGAAATTCATTCTTGCAACTGGATTCAACCATTTCTGGCGAGGAAGGGCACAGAAAGAGCGAATGTGAGCATAATATAGACAATACAGCTTTCGGTAAACTCAGATTTGTACAGGGAGACCTTCTTGGGCGAGGGTATCTTTAACCGCGATGACGAGGTACGAATCCGTTCATACCCGTTTTGCCCTTGACTAACAACTTTTTAAAGATATGGAAGATGGTTCGTAACCAAATAAGCTTTTACTCCGTCGTCAAAAACTCATAAAACCGAATAGCACCGCTCAAACGCGCGTCCCTTCTTCGCTAGGGAGCGTATCCTCGATTTCGACATATTTGAGAAGCACTTCACTCGTACACACGCAATCTTGACAGGGCACGAGGCCTCAAATCAGCCCACAGAGGCGCAGGATCTCTTCGCCCGTTTCACTCTTGACGCAGCATCAGAGTTTCTCTTTGGCACGAGTCTTGACACTATGTTTGCGTCGCTTCCAGTTCCTGGAAAGACGCCAATGGGCGCTCGAGGTTCGGCTACAGTTGATGAATGGGGGTCCTTTGCGGGCGCTTTTGAGATGGCTCAGCAAGTCGTGACCAACAGGGGCCGCATAGGATACCTCTGGCCCCTGTTCGAGCTGTTCGGAGACAAGATGGCCCCTCACGCTAAACTTATCCGCGACTGGCTTGATCCCTTGGTTAATCGCGCAATCGAGGACAAGCAAACTATCGAGAAGGCCGGCATCTCAAGTCCCTTGACAGATAAAACCTTTTTGGAACATTTGGTGGATTATACTCAAGGTCGGTGATCACTGCAGTCCGGTGCATTCTTGCGTACTGAGCATCTGGCAGATCCTATCCTGATTAGAGATCAACTCCTGAGCATGCTACTAGCAGCCCGAGATACCGTATGTTGGTATATCACAAGCGCCCCAGCGCCTTTACTAACGCCTGCATTCCATAGACTGCGTGTGTCCTGACCTACGTTACATACTTCATGGCCATCCACCCGGAAATTACAAACCGCCTACGAGAGGAAGTACTAGAACATTGTGGGCCTTGCGCTCCGCCGACTTATGACCAGATCAGGCAACTCAAATACAGTGAGTCACCCAAAGTCATCTCCGTCTCGAACCTTTATGTCTAAACGCAACTTTCACTAGTGCGGGCCGTTCTAAATGAGACAATGCGCCTGTTTCCCCCTGTGCCTCTAAACGTCCGCGAAACGCGCCCAGGGTCCCCGGTCCTCCTGCCGCCTTCAGATGCCACACATCCGTCGGATGACTGCCGTCCTATTTACGTCCCAGGGGGCACTCACTTCATTTATATGCCTCTGCTTATGCAGCGGAACCAGGCCCTTTGGGGTGCTGACGCCGATGAGTTCGACCCGGATCGCTGGATGCAGCCGGATCGTATTTCGAAATTCGTGAGCAACCCGGCGATGTTTGCACCGTTTAGTGCAGGCCCACGTATTGTAAGCACTACGATTCACATCGTACATCTGTCGTTTGGCTAATGTCGCATCGATTAGTGCATTGGTCAAAACTATGCTTATAACGAAGCCTCGTATTTCTTGGTCCGACTGCTACAAGTCTATGATCGGTTTACTTTAGCCCCCGAATACCAGCCTGAAGGGTCATTACCCCCTTCGGTGTGGAAAGAGCGGGAAGGGAGGCAAAAGGTTGAACAGATCTGGCCTGGCGCAGCAATGACACTCTTTGTGAAGGTATGTAGCCTGAATATCTCCTTTCTATTCACGCTCACGGATCTACTTCTAGGGTGGAATGTGGGTTCGATTCCATAAAGCTTCCACATAGCATAATTCACATGAACTTGATACCACTGAAAGACGCTAAGAGACGCTCGTATACCCATACGTACTCTAGAGGTTCTGCTGAAGATCATTTGGATAATTCGTATTGACGATTTACGCACGAACACCTATCTCAAGTTTCCATCTATCTTTATTACCCTTTGGATGTTGTACTTTTCTCCATATGTATATTATTCTTTCATGTACATCTTATATCACGAACACTGTTACGCCCTCGACCGCCCTTGGACCCGAGAGCATGAAGAGGAGTTGCGTGAGTATTCATTTTCAGTGGAGGGAACGCAAGATGTGAGCCTAAATTAGTATTGTCGAGCTAGTCTACGGAGCGTATATTTGACGGGGGATCGTAATATGGAGAGAGTTAGAATATGTAATTGTACGTATCATAGCGTGTGTATGTGTGCATCTGGAAACCAATGAAATGTGGACGGGAATGGATGATGAGCGAAGCATAAGTGAGCGATGAGACGGGTAAAGACATCATAAGCGTAGATTAGCAGGACACATGGTGGAGAAGCGCCAGGGGTCCAAGAATCCAGAACTTGCCTTGGCCTGAAAGAAAGGTTGATGCAATGTCAGGAGAAATTATACGATCCACATTCGCATTCAGTACACATTGTGGTCTCGCTATGATCAAAATACAATTTAATCAGTAAATCCCATTGAACATTCTTGATGTTCACCTCCTCATGTCCTCAGTGCAGCAACGCTTGCAGATAAGTCTGCCGCAGCCCGGCCCAAGAGCAAAATCACATAGTGTTTGTTCGAGAGATTCCTTCAAATCAGGTGCGTCCTCGTGTTTTCGGCGTTTTCCCGCGGGTGGCGTACCAGCCATGCCCCTCAGAGTGTCAGGTATGTTGGTATTAGATGGTTGGAGGGAGAGGGCCACACGCTGAGGCGATTGAGAAGGGGTGGTATTTGGAGTAGGCGATCGCGTCAAGGAAGGTGTGGGAGGCATGGAGGAGCGAGAAGCAGTACATGTCCTAGTACAAATCGCACAGGTTGGTGTCAAGCATCTGTTCGATTTGACCTTGAATCGTCAGAACTGGCGAGAGACAATCATCAATAGATGAACAAACCGGCTACACAGAGGTTGAGAACCTTTGACGGGGCGAAAGGCACGACGGCACGTCGAGCAGACCAAGGATAGACTGAGAGGAGATTGGGCATCGGGCCCAAGAGCAGTTTGTACTTTCGACGCCAAAGTGTTCGATTCTGCGACTCTCCGTCGTTTTTGAGGTCGTTGAGCACCCATGGCGAAGTGTTTGTCAAAGGATGAAAGGCCAAGGATTCAAAATATTTACAGGCGTTTATGGCATGGTCATCATGATGATGTCGAAAAGAAAATTCCGCAAAAGTATACACCGAACGGGAATCGAACCCGTGCCGCTTGCTACCGTTGTTAATGGAAGGCAAGCATGATAACCACTTCACCATCGGTGTTGTTGACTAAAAAGCAGCAAAATAAAGTATGTCTTGACAGCTCACGGGTGATTGGCGGTGATGGTTCTGTGCTGACCATCCGTATTTTGCATAAGGTCCCAACAACTCCGTTCCGTCTGCGCGTTCATCATGCAAAACTTTGGCAAGGCTGCGGTTCGAGTGGCAAAGAACTACACCAAGGGCTACTCAGATACTCAAGCAAAAGTACGAGATGCCACTTCAAACGACCCCTGGGGACCCTCTGGAAGTCAGATGAACGAGCTAGCACAATTGACCTTCAATCAGTTGAGTGGCAGGGGCTTCATGCTGCGCACGCATTCTGACAGCAAATCTTTGTATTTTCTTGCTGTAGAGGGGACTTCGTTGAAATCATGGAGATGCTTGACAAGCGCCTGAATGACAAGGGAAAGAATTGGCGGCATGTCTTCAAGGTTCGTGTGCCCGTTGCTCTCTTGTCTGTGGCTCTTGGCTCATGCGTCGTCTATTCCACAGTCCTTGACGGTACTTGATTATCTTCTGCACCAAGGGTCCGAAAATGTTGTCATCTACTTCCGTGATAATGCCTACATCATCAAGACTTTGAAAGAGTTCCAATACGTGGACGAAGATGGCAAGGATCAGGGTGCAAATGTTCGTCAAAAGGCAAAGGATATTACGAACCTTCTCTTGGACGAGTCGAGGCTTAGGGAAGAGCGCTTGAACCGCGCAAAAATGCGAGATCGTATGATTCGGGGCGCACATGGTGGTGAAGATGGTGCAGAAGGCGAATTTGATCAGGCTCGACAGAAACGACGCGATCCAGGTCCGATAAATGGACAGCTTGCTGGCAGGCGACCAAACAGGGATGAAGACGAACTGAAGCGAGCAATTGAAGAGAGCAAGAAGTCGCTGGCAGCAGACCGGGCTGCTGCTGAGGAACGAGACTTACAACAGGCGCTCAAACTCAGTGAAGAAGAAGAAGCTGCGAGGAAGAAGGCTGCAGAGGACACCAACGCATCAGCTCTCTTCGATGACCAAAACCAGCTGTATGTTGAAGTAATTCCCGCCCAGTCACCGAGACTTATACTGATCCACTCTCTAGCCCTGCTCCCAATTCCAATAATCCATTCCCATTCCTCGACCCTACTCCATATGCTACGGGACTTCAACCCCAATTTACACAGGTCCAGCCTCAATATACCTCTATGCAACCACAGTTCACCTCGTTCAACCCATATCAACAACAGGCTGAGCAGGAAGCGGCACAGGTGGGACATCCTGTTACGTTCAAACCTGACCCAGATTTCCTAACAAATGATGTAGGCGGAGTATCTTCGTCAACAGCAGCTGTTCATGCAGCAGCAGCAAGCCGCCCAGCAACAGGCTCAGCAACAGGCCCAACAGGAGGAGTGGATGCGGCAACAACAGATGCTACAATTCCAGCAACAACAACAGCAGCAGCAACAGCAACAGAACCTGATGGCTCCCCAACTCACGGTCCAACCTACCGGGTTTGGGTAAGTTCTACCAAAATGCCTATTCTCTTTTCTGATTCGCATATTCCTTAGCTCGAACAACCCCTTCGCACCAACTCAAGCTTCGCCATCACTATCACCACCGCCTCGCCAATCCCCCTCTTTCAACCTTGGTGGCACCTACGACAACCACTCCACCGCTGGTCTTTCCAACCTATCTTCTTCGTCACCTGTTCTTTCCGGCAACCAGAATGGTGGAGGTGGACAAGGACAAGGACAAGGAGGATTCGCCGTCAAGACACGTAAAGAGCTGGATTCCAATCAACAACACCTCGCCGATCTGTTCGCTAATAGGGACGATGGCCAGGACACGTTCGGAAACGTGGGCGCTTTGAGGTTCGTTTAGTTGGTCCTTCCTAGGGCACTCCATCAACTGACCGACGGATAGGTACGGGCATACCGATGCTGGACGGACCATCGTGTCGCAAAAAACCGGTGTCAGCAGCCACAATCCGTTTGCCCTCCAACAGCAGCAACAACAGCAGCAAAATAACGAGCGTCCCTTCTTCGATATCTAGTCTCATCACTCAAACCTTTTCGAAACGCACGACCCTTTATGCGTACTCGTTCCCCACAATTTTTTACGATGTTTAGCCTTGGTGACCGTGGATAGTTCATACTTCTCTCTTATTCATTCCTCTTTTCTTGTTTACTTCCCTGTACTTAGCCTACGATCTCTCTGAGATGAATACCTCTTTATTGCTTCCCTTATAAATTACAGCATTTCTGTTGTACGTGTGTTACGAACAAGTCCTTTGGAGTTACGTACTCTACTCCTCATGCACCTCTTCAGCCTTCTGTTTTACACAAGGCAATGTCCATGCTTGGTATGCAGCTATCGCTTGGATAGCAAGGTCCATCACCTTCTTAAACGGGAGGTTCGTCGTGTGCTTGTCCTTGCCAAGAAGAGTCGTGGCCTCCTCCAGGATCATGAGTGGAATTAGGGGTAACTCGAAGAACGTAGTTATAGCATATCCCCCAGCATATTTCCTTGTCTTCGCGTTCATAATTAGCTGGAGGATTTGGCCAGTGCTGCTCATCGTGTAGAAGAGAGCTGGCAAGAAGGTGTTGCCTAGGCTTTCATCCTTTTCGGGTAGAGGGAAGCTGGCTTGAACCAAGACGTATCTTGGGATGCCAAGGTACCAATTCGCCACAAATAACCCCAGGAAGAGCTTGGGGGAGAGGTTAGAAAAGTGTCAAAATCGATGAGGAGGCTGGTAGACTCACTCCACCCTTAACAGCCCAACTAAGCTCCAATTCCATCCTTCGGCTAACCCTCTCGGCTCTGCTAGAGTCTCTGCGGCCTGCAGCTGGGAACCAACTTGTCTTGGTCCACCAATGGAAGTAAACACGGTTGGTAGCCTTGAGCATGAGAATTGCAACTGGCAGGGCTGTGACAATTTGCGCTAAGAGTAGAGCGATCCACCCAGGAATGGTGTATCCCTGGTTTGCATTCTGCGTATAGAGGTCGAGTAGGGCTGGAAGTATGACGCTGGCTGCGAGGAGATTTGTGCCGTCGATGCTGATGCCTTCCGTGGATGTGCGGGTATACCAGTACCGAATGTTGAGGAGGAATCCGATGAGGCTATGTCCAATGCTATTGAATCGGAATGTCCACACTAAGTAGGCGAACTGTGAAGGGGAGGCAGAACTCACGCGTAGAAGAAGAATCCCATTCTGACCCACGGCAAGTCGTTTTCGCTGAATGGATTACCCCATGCTCCATCTAAGTCAATGCTGAGCACAATCCTCGAGGCAACGACAAGATCGGCGACTCACTTGTAAGCCTGACGGAGTCATGCGCCTGGTACCTTTCGAGATCTGTCTCATTGAAGGAGTAGTACTGAGCCTTGCCTGCTACGTCTGCTAGCGCCATTCTCGCTGCCGAAAGACCAAAGTAGGAGAGGTGCCATGTAACATTCACTGTTTCTGAGCCTGCAAAGATCTTCTGAGTTTTGGGTTCACAACGTCTGAAACGAAGAGACACACCCTCTGCATCTGGGGCACATGATTCACGGTTGACAGGGATGGGGACAAGGTCCTGTTAGGCAACGCTGCTTAGGTCCCAACTCTCAAAATACAAGAGAGAACAGAGCATACCAGTTGTCCGAACCCATATCTCGTGGCGTAGACGTATGGGCCGTACGCCCATTCCGTTTGGGGTTCCCCACTCGTATCATTCGTGGTACTGAGCTCGAGCTGAGTCTCCCAGTGACCACTCGAAGGCCAGTTCTTCTGGCAGAAGTATCTTCCCGGGTATACATATGTCCTCTGGCCACACTGTTGTCGAAGATCAATGAAAAGCAATTAATCCCACAAATGAACGGATGGTGGGTAAAATGGACGGACGCTATTCTCCTTGAGTTCCTTGTGCTCTTTAATATACGCGTTTCTATTGAATATCCCTGTTTCATCTGCGACGCGGATCTGTGTTCTATGACCCATAAATTAAGTATCCCTTCATGTTCGGGTATATCGGCACTGACCTTGTCACGATATACGGATGTGAGTATAGCGGGTTCCGACCATCTGTAGTTTGTAGTGTTGAGCCAGCGAATTTGTTCGGGCCTTGCTCGACCTCGGCAACAACTTCATTCTCTCCCTTCTGACTCTCAGCCTTGGGGCATTGAGCTGGGATACCGTGAAATTCCAGGAGAGGGAATGTATCGGAGAAGGCGTCGATGACGTGATCTGCTAGAGTTAGAGTATGTTCGGGAGCATAAGCTCGAACGGGGAGGGGTTTGATGGAATTTGGTAGCCAGGTTGAGTAGTTTGTAGTTTGATCAAGTAAAGAAGGTGAATGAGGTATGAGGACCACTGAAGCTCGAAGATCGTAATTGGCCAAGTTCGGCCCTCGGCTGAGGCGTTTATAAGTTCGACGTTCAACATTCGACTGAGGTTAATGACACTCACAATGGAGCAGTTGGCACCGTAAAATTGACGTCTCTAAACACGTTCTTGTCGGTCAAGCGGACCCCTCGAAACACGATGTCAGAGTACAATGGCGTTTCAACCACGTCGGAGTCTTCCTCCACAGGTAGGAGTTCGTCCACGAGCTCTTCTTCAGGTTGAGTCTGCGCCTGACCAGGTAAGTGGGGAAGCGTGACCTTCTTCAAACGTTCCGGTCCATGATGGCGAGGAGAGTCCCCGTTTCGCAACCAAACAGACACCAAAATGTCGAACTTATCCGCTTGTCGAATTAATGGCTGAACGACGGTTGCTCGATCCGCAACTGCTTCCAGCTTTGTATCGTGGAAGGCGGCAGAATGCGGAGCCAACAGATTTTTTGCCAGGCCACCCAATAAGATTAGTACAAGCAAGGCTATCCCAACCACGGTGAGGCCAGTGCCGACAAGGCAGAGGCATTTGCAGCCCGAGATGGCTCTCCGGCCAAAACTCTTGCCTGGATTGATGTTATTCGGATTCTCCTCAGGCATTCCTGGTTAGCAAGAGCTCTTCGGGATGCTACTTTCCGCCACTTCTGAGCTTTGCACGTTGAAGGGGAGAAGGTGGATTGGGAAGACGACAATGTTGATATATACACGCAGTCACGGCGCTTATTTTTGACATGCCTTCTGGCGGATGCCACTTTACGCGGTGTTCAGGCCGTAGATGACGGTATTTCTATTGCACAGCCGCTCAATTTCCCAGCTTTACGTAGAGACTGTCGTGGCCTTTCGTCTGCATGTCCTTGGACTGGGACCGATCAGCGCGTCGGCGTTGAATATAGCATCTGACTGCAGTTGAAGCAACGACGGATTGTGTCGCGTCTAAACACGTTGTAGCCGGGCCCGTCGCGGGTAACTCCATCGTGATCTGGGGGATCTCTAGCTTTGATCAAGTTATGTTTGTCTCGTGTTTCGAAGTGGAAAACCCACGAAATTTGTAATTGCCTCCTGTCAAACACAATTGCATTTTGAGGCGTAGACTCTTACCGATTTTGGCGAGAAGATAAGAACATCCACATGTTCCCGCGAGCAAGCAGCCAAGACTGAAGAGTACAATCGGTACTTCCCCAGAATTTCAACGATTTTATCTGGTACGTATTTCAGTGATTCAATCCAGAACAAGGCGCCGTTTGGTCGTTTACACATATACAGCAGGCGATAATGCTGCAATTCGACCACAAGACTTCCAACCTCCATCCAATTTTCATTACGCTAAAGCTGGAGGCTAGTTGGATGGATCGGACCTAGCATCCGAGCTTTCTATGTAAGCTGGCGGTTTCTCAAAGTCGCCACGCGTATATCATGCCAAAACCCTGCGGAATCGCAGTTATAATATTCATCTATCCATGAAGTGTCTCCCACCAGACCAAGACTATGAAGCCATTCAAACGCAAGCCAATGGCTCCCCCTCTGCCAGCTGACCCGAAGATAGAATTACTACCGAGTCTATCTGACACCGAGAAGGCCCAGCATGGACGTATATTACTGCGAGCTCTTTACAAGCAGCTCAGTAGTCGATTTACCAAGAACGAGGCGTCCCGCGAATCAACCACCACCCCTCCACTCGTCACACCATCGCCTTCACCATTGACTGCGCCGCAGAGCCCAGCACTAGCGTCTCTAAAAGACGCGTTGTGTCGCTTTAGCCTTGCAGCAGCGGCTCTTCCGTCCCATGGTACCGGATTGAAATCCATTTCAGATATATTTTTGGCTAGTCT